>JASSZB010233353.1:0-77201 GCA_031763765.1 Psittacara erythrogenys
GTCGGCGAGCCGCTTTCAAACGAAACGACAGGCTTCTCGGGCGTCCGTTAGCGGGAAGTCGCCAGCAGGTAGACCGCCATCGCGGCTCCGACCGCCGCGAGAGAAAAGGCGAGGACCATTCCTGGACGCGCGGTCAGGCCCGACGTCTCGCCCGCGTGCAAACGGCGGAGGAAACGCGCGTGGCGAACGGGGGCCGCGACAAGGGTGGCGACGCCCAGGGCCACGAGCGCGACTCCGGCCCCCAACGAAAGCCCGTGTCGGGACGTCACTTCGCCGTGGGTCGCGGCGAGTTCGCGCAGAAAAAGCCCGAACCGTGCGATGACGAAGCCGAAACCCATCATCGCCAGCCCCGTCCGGACCCACGCCAGCATCGTGCGTTCGGCGGCAAGCTCGACTCTCGGATCGATCTCGATCATTTTTACTTCGAATCGACCGGGGGACGCATCGTCTGGGGCAGGGTGGCGACGTTCGCCGGGGTCACCTTCCAGCGGTTTGGGTCGTCGTACTCGAACGCGAAGCCCATCTTGCCGGTGGCGCGGACGATCTGGACCAAGCAGGCGACCCAAGGCTTGCCGCCGACCGCCGCCGTCGTGGCCTGAAGCTCGCGGAACTTGTCGTGGAGCCCGAACGTGTCCGGGGTGCCAGCGCGGGGGCCTTCGCCGTCGTCCGTGTAGGTGTAGCCGCTGAGGCCGACCGAGCCGGGTGCGACGCGGACGGAAAGGCTGACCGCCTCCCAGTCCGGCGCTTCTTCGGTCAGCCACGGATCGCGCACGAGGTCGGTCGCGATCTCATGGATCAACTCGGTGTTTCGTTCCATCGCGTCCATGCGGGCTTGGACTCCCGAATGTGGCGGCGAGGTCCATCAAGGATACGGGAGGGATACGCGCCCTCCTGTACGCTCATCGTGCGGCGATCCACCCTTAGGAGATTCCCATGAACACGACGTTTTCCCTTTTCATCAAAAGTCCTCGATGCGCGGAGCGGCGATGATCCTGCCCGCCGGACTGCTGGCCTTGGCCGCCCTCTCCATTTCGTCGTGCACCGGCGTTGCCGACGCGACCGTCCAAAAGCAGAAGAAAAAACCCCCCGCCAAGAAGATGACCGCAAGCCCGACGCCCCCGACGATGGAGTTCACGACGATGCGCGACCCGGTGGAGGACATGTTCTCCATGGGGATGCCGAAGGGCTGGGCGAACCGCGTCTACTCCGTCCGGATCTTCGACATCAACACGATGGTCGCCAACGCGATCAGCCCCGACGGCAGCGTGGTGGTCTTCGTGGGCGACCCCAGCATGCCGCAGTACTGGAAGCCGGGCAACCCCAGCGCGGAAATGATGGCTCCGTACAACAAGATGCTGCGGATCGAGCCGTTCATGCCCGCCGAGCCTTACTTCACCGCCTACGCGAAACGGAAGTTCGGCAAGCTTCCGGGTTTCAAGCTCCTTTCGGCGAAAACGGACGAGGCGGAGCAGCAGAAGCTCCAAGCGAAATTCAACGAGCGGGGCGTTCCAATCCAGGCCACCGTCGCGCGGATCGACTTTTCGTACGAAGACGGCGGCAAGCCGACGCGCGTCCGCCTCCTCGGTTCGTCGTGCGACAGCGGTCCCTTCTGGGCCGTGACGGTGGCGGGCGTCTCGACCACCGGCGATCCCGACCGCTACATGGCGATGATCGACGCGATGGGCAAGACCCACCGGATGAACCCCGAGTGGCAGGCGCGCCAGCAGGAGCGGCACCAGCAGGCGATGGCGGAGATGCAGCGGCGAAGCGACATGATGACCCGGAACCACCAGGCCAACATGGCGTGGATCCAGGACAGCGCCCAACGGCACCAGCAACGGATGCAGTCGATCTGGTCCGCGAACGACGCCCAGAACCAGGCATTCGAGCGGCGGATGAGCGCGATGGACGACACCCAACGCAGCTTCCTGAACTCCATCAACGACGAGCACACCGTCGTCGGCACGGGCGGCAAGACGTTCCAGGTGGACAACGGCTACCAGCGGTACTTCATGCACAAGACCGACCGCACCTACATCGGCGGCGACGTCACGATGGATCTCGACCACCTCCGTCGTTTGAACCTGAATCCCGACGACTACGAGGAAGTGAAGATCAAGCGGTGAAGGCTTGTGGTTGAGGTCGTGAAGCCTTAAGAGGGCGTCGCGGGTTTGCCGAAGGGAATGCGAGGCGGGCATGACGCCTTCGCGTTCCCTAATGACTTAAAGACTTAGAGACCTATCTAGTTCGGCTTCTGAACCTTGAAGATCCAGTAGTCGCGGTCCTTGATCTTGCCCCACGGCAGGGTCTTAACGTGGCCGTCCACCAGGATGGTGACGGTGCCGCCGACGTGGCCCTTCGTGGTCACGAGGGGAGCCTGCCAGCAACCGTAAGGAAGGTCGTCCAACTGCACGCGTCCGGGCAATTCGCGCATGTCGCAGTCCATGAAGACGGCGCCCCAGGGGCTGGCCACCCAAGAGTCGTACGAGTTGTCGAAGTTCTGCCAGTTCTCCAGCATGGCGACGGTGTCGGCAGGGGCGTCGAAGGCGGTCGCGGAGCGGCCCCGGAAGCGCTGGTACCGAGGATCGGTCTCGTAGGGGTTGTCCCAGGCGAAGGTGCCGTAGCCGATGCCGGTGTTCGGGTCGGGAGCCCACCATTCTTCCGCCCCGTTCGTGTAGATCTGGCCCGCGTAGCCGTAGGATCGGGTCACCCGCTTCTTCTGGTAGTTCCCGTCGTAAAAGGCGCCCATGTCGAAGTTCGGCCAAACCGCGCTTTCGGAGGGGCAGGTGAAGACGTTGTCGTTCTTCACGTAGGGCATGATGGACTGGTCGTACGGCTTCCAGCCGTTCTCCCCGCCGTTGATCCCGTTTTTGCCGGAGACGTTGCCTTGGCCGTCCATGTTCACCTCGGCGGGGCAGAACACGTCGTCGGCGTCGCTGGTGTACATGAGCATGCCGAGGCTGACCTGCTTCATGTTGGAGATGCACACCGTCTTCTTCGCGGCCTCCTTGGCCTGGGCGAAAACGGGGAAGAGGATGGCGGCGAGAATGGCGATGATCGCGATGACGACCAGAAGCTCGATCAGGGTAAATGCTTTTTTCATGGAAGTTCGGCCCCCACGTTGAGGCGACGCTCCCATCATGGTCGACAACTGGTAAAAACACCAAAGGGTTTTTATGGTTTTTTACCAATGAGTCTAGTTTAGAAATAACTCAGTTTTGCCTTCGAGGCTTGGCCCTTTCCCCGATCTGGGACTAAGCTGTAGCGCGTTCATGAAGCGTCTCGCGCCCTTCCTCCTGATCGCGCTGCTCGTCGGTTGCGGCAGCCCCAAAACCGCCCCGTCCGCGACGGTCGCCACCCCGCCCGCCGACGGCGACCGGATGCGGAAGCCGAAGACGGTCGAGGAGCAGATCGCTCTCATCCAAGGCTCTTCGGCGCCGGAAGATAAGAAGCAGGCCGCGATCGCGCATCTGCGTTCCGGCCAGCGCTAGACCTCGACGAGAGCCTTCCGGCGCTCCTCTCGCTTCAAGCGTTCTGTCCGATTCGGTAGCGGCGGGGCTCGCCCCGCGACGGTCTTCCGCCGAACCGCTCGTCAGCATCGCGGCGGAATGCTCTCGCAGGGCAAGCCCTGCCGCTACACCTGGCTTCTCCGTAGGCTCTTAGTTCGGTTTCTGAACCTTGAACACCCAGAAGTCGCGGTCCCTGATCTTGCCCCAGGAGAGCGTCTTGACGTGGCCGTCCACGAAGGCCGAAACCGTACCGCCGACGTGGCCCTTCGTGGTGACGATCGGCGAAGAGGAGCAACCTGTGGGCAGGTCGTTGAGCCGGGTGCGTCCGGGCAGTTCCCGCATGTCGCAGTCCATAAAGACCGCGCCCCGAAGGCTCCCGGCCCAGGAGTCGTAGGTGTTGTCGAAGTTCTGCCAGTTCTCCAGCAGGGCCACCGTATCGGCGGGGCCGTCGAAGGCGGTCCCGGAGCGGCCCCGGAAAGATTGGTACCGCGGATCGGTCTGGGCGGGGTTGTCCTCGTAGAAGCCGCCGTAGCCGATGCCGGTGTTCGCGTCGACCGCGTTCCCCGAACCGTCCGTCACGATCTGCCCGGTGTAGCCGTAGGAGCGGACGATCCGCTTCTTCTGGTAGTCGCCGTCGTAGAACGAGTCCATCCCGAAGCCCGGCCAGACGGCGCTCTCGGAGGGGCAGGTGAAGACGTTGTCGTTCTTCATGTACGGCATGATCGACCGATCGTAGGGCTTCCAGTAGTTGTCGCCGCCGTTGATGCCCGCCTTGCCGGGCACGTTGCCCTGGCCCCTCATGTTCACCTCGCCGGGACAGAACACGTCGTCGGCGTCGCCCGCGTACATCAACATTCCCAGGCTGACCTGCTTGATGTTGGAGACGCAGGACGATTTCTTCGCCGCCTCCTTCGCTTGGGCGAAGACGGGGAAGAGGATCGCCGCGAGGATCGCGATGATGGCGATCACGACGAGAAGTTCGATGAGGGTAAAGGCTCGTTTCATGGGCGGCGCGCCGAAATTAGGGCAACGATCCATCATGGGCAGGCCGTCTTGGCAAAGGCAATGCGTCGGCGCGAACCGGGCCAAAGGCGCCCTTTTAGCTCCGGCGCCCGTCCGTCTTTGGTCCCGATCTCGGGCAATCGCGCGTCGGCCCGGACGACGCTCCGGGCCGAAAAAGGATCTCTCTAAAAGAGGTCCGGCAATCCCCCCATCGGGTGCCGGACCAATCCATACGGACCCCAACGCGGGTCCAAGGATCGTCCATTCAGGGACTTGGGTCTATCGTAAAACTTTTCGTGCGAAAAAGCCAACAAGATGGCGAAAACTTCAGCTTATGTGTACTATTGCCGCAAAATATCCTGTCGTAACCGATCAGCGCTAAGTTCTAACGACAGCCGGCTCAGAAGGACCGAAGAACCGCCATTGGCCCTCGGAGACGACCTCCACGGTTCCGTCGACCACCTTGAGGGCGGTCGCGTCGTCGATCGCGTACGCGGGACCGGCGATCGCTTCCGCCCACCGCTCGGCGTGGGCCATCGTGTTCTCGGCGAAACCGGGGTAGTCCAGGTGCGGGAAAATCGAGAAGTCGACGACCCCGAGGGCGTGGTCTCCCTCGCCGGTCGGCGATTTCCAACTCACGAAGGCCTCCCCGATCCGCGGCGTCATGACCATGCTCCCGGCGCTCACCCCGACCCAGACCTTGTCCGGGAGCGACGGCAGGAGGTCCGCCAATCCCGACTGCCGCATCCAATGGGCCAGGTAGCCCGCGTCGCCGCCATCGACCAAAAGGACGTCGGCCTCCCGGACCCACGAGATCCACCGCGCCTCGTCGATGCTGGGCAGGGCGGTGAGTTCCAGCACCCCGACCGATTTCCAGCCAAGGCCCAAGAGATCGGACGGGGGTTGGCCCGCGGCGAAGTTCCGCACGGAGGCGGGGCCGCACCAAGGATGGCCCCACAGGGCGGTGGGGATGCCGAGGGCGGCACACTCCGCGAAGGGCTTGCCAAGCATCTCCAAGAGGGCTTCCCGGATGCTTGGGTTGGTGAGGCCGCCGGAGGTCAGAAGAAGTTTCATGGACGACGTCGGCAAGATTACCGGGGCGCGGGCGGCGGGCCGTGGCTTGGGAACAGTCAAGAAAGTCCGTTCTGACGCCGAGTCGCCCAAAGGCGCGGCCCACCGTTAGATTGACGAACGATCGACCGAAAGGGTTGTTGCGAAAGTCACGGACGGCCCCCTCGGCTCGCGCGTCGAGCCGCCGCCGACCGGGCGCATAAGCCACCGGTGGCTACGCTCCAGCAACGCGTGAGATTCTTGTAAGCGGCGCTGGCAGTCGGCTCGGACCTGCGCTACCAGGAACCTCGTTTCCTCGACGAGGTCGGACGGGTCGCAGGCGTTCATTCCAAAGATCATAACGCCGGAAAACGAGGTCAAGGAACGTAAAATCGGATTTAATGATCGCGGGTCGCATCGTTTCAACATTACTGACGTATTAAGGACATGAGCGATCCTTTTCAACGCGTGACGCCAGGCTCCCTGATCGACGTGGCGCGCTACGAATCCCAGTTCGCTCAGGACTTGCGCGACCATTCCCAGGCTTTAAGAAGGCAGTGCCGCGAGACGGTGGACGTCAGCCTTCGGCTTCGTGAGACGATCCGCCTCCAAAATGCCGACGCCAGCGGGGAGGTTCACCCCGGCGTCTTCGGCCCGCCCGCCCGCCACGATCCTCGGGCTTAGTCCTCGATAGAAGAAAGGCTTCGAAGGCCGGGCGATTTGCCGGGATCGAAGGTTTTTCCCGGAAAGCGGAAACAATCGGCCCGGTTTGAATCGTCAATGGGTCCGACGAGCGATCCGTGCCCGAACCCTCCTTCGCCCTGAGCCGAAATCCCGCGCCGCCCCCTGCCTCCTTGTTCGGACCCGATCTCCAAGAACTGGTCGATTACACGAGCGAGGTTTTGGAAGCTCCCATCGCGCTCATCACCGATTTGGAGCCCGATCGCCAGACCTTTTTGGCCAAGCGCGGCTTCCTGCGTGACTGGACCACCCTGGAAGAGTCGTTCTGCGTCCAGGTGGTGCAACAGGAAGGCGTGTTCGAAGTGCCGGACGCCACCGCGGACCCCCGGTTCGCCGAAAATCCTCTGGTGACGGGCGAGCCCCACGTCCGGTTTTACGCGGGGGCGCCGGTCCGAACGGACGAAGGAACGCCGACGAACGCCCTCTGCGTGCTCGACACCCAACCGCGGACGCTCAGCGATCTCCAGCGCCGGACCCTCGCCCTGCTCGCGCGTCAGGTCGAAGCGCGTCTGACCTTGGCCCGCAACGCCGCCGCCCACGAAGCGACCCGCGCCCGGCGCGACCGCAACCTGGAACGGGCCGGGATCGCCACCTACGAGTGGGACATTCCGAACGACCGGGTCTACGGAAATCCGTTGCTCGCCGCCTTTTTCGGGGTTTCGGATGAGGCGGGCGTCCCGGTCGAGACGTTCCTCCAGGCGATCCACCCGGACGACCAGGCCCGCAACCGGGCGACCCTCGCCCACACCGTCGCGACGGGCGAGCGGTACGAGTCGGAATACCGCGTCGTCGGAGCGGACGGGCGCGAGCGCACGCTCTTTTCGCGCGGCGACGTGACGCGCGGCGCGGACGGCAAGCCGCAAAAGCTTCTGGGGGTCGCCCTCGACGTCACGGAGCGGGCGACGGCGAAGCGCGCCCTCAAGGCCGAGCGGAGGCGGTTCGATGACGTGCTCCGGCTCTCGCCGACCTTCGTCACGATCCTCCGGGGCGACGAGCTGCGGTTCGAGTACGCCAACCCGGCTTACCTGAACCTCGTCGGCAACCGTCCGACGGTCGGCCTCACCCTCGCCGAGTCGCAACCCGAGGCGGTGGAAGGTGGAGCGTTGGGCCAGCAGTTCGACGTTTTTCTGCGCGAGGTGATGCGGACGGGCGAGCCGCGGAGCTTCTCGCGCCAACTCGTGCGGTACCAGCCCACGTCCGACGCGCCCCTCGAGGAGCGGGTGCTGGACTTCGTGTACCAGCCCCTTCAAGGGATCGACGGCGAGGCTTCTGCGATCTTCGCCCAGGGCCTGGACGTGACGGACCAAGCCCGCGCGGAGGACGAACTGGCGGAGGCGCGCCGTCGTCTGGACGCGGTCCTAGCCGCCGCCGAAGTGGGCGTCTGGAACTACGACCCGGAGACGCGGGCGATCGGAGCCGACGCGAACCTCGCGACGATGTTCGGGCTTGACCCGGAGACGGCCCGCCACGCCCCCTCCGCGACGTTCGTCCAGAAACTCCATCCGGAAGACCAGGACCGGGTGGCGGACGCGTTCGGACGGGCGGCGGTCACGGGAACGCCGTACCACGTCGAGTTCCGCGCCCTCGTGGACGGCGAGGTCCGCTACCTCGTCGCGCGCGGCTTCGCGGAGCAAGACGAGACCGGGCGGGTCGTGCGGATGCCCGGCGCGGTGCTGGACGTTTCGGACGTCAAGGCGGCCCAGGAGGCCGAACGGGTCGCGACGGAGACGTTCCGCACCGTGTTCGAGCAGGCCCCGGACGACGCGATCGTGGTGCTGGACGCCGACCGGCGGATCGTCGCCTGGAACCCCGCCGCCGAGCGGATCATGGGCTGGCGGGCGGAGGAGGCGATCGGCCAGCTCATCGACATGATCTTCACCCCCGAGGATCGGGCGAACGGCGCCCTCATGGGCGAGATCTTCGGGGCGGCCTGGAACGGGAGCGCGCCCGACGAGCGGTGGCACCTCACCAAGGACGGCGAGCGGTTCTGGGGCAGCGGCACGATGAACGCCCTCCACGAAGCGGACGGCAGCGTGCGCGGGTACCTGAAGGTGTTCCGCGACGCCACCGGACGGAAGGAGAAGGAAGAGGCGGAACTGATGCGCCGCCTGGGCGACATGGTTCGGGAAGCCCCTTCCTTCGTGGCGGTGCTGGAGGGCGAGGACCTCGTCTTCACCTACGCGAACGACGCGTACGACCGCCTGGTGGGCGGTCGCGAGATCCTCGGCAAGCCGCTCCTCGAAGCCCTGCCCGAGGTCGCGGACCAGGGCTACTTCGAACTCCTAGACGCGGTGCGGAAGAGCGGCGAGCCGTTCCTCACCCGGGAGCGGCCGATGACCTTCCAGTCCGGGCCGGGCGGGCCGCGGGTAGAGCGGTTCGTCGACTTGGCTTACCGGCCCGCGCGAAGGGCCGATGGGGAGATTTACGGGGTGATCGCCCACGGCATCGACGTCACGGAGTCGGTCCGGGCCCGGCAGGAACTGGAGCGGACGGTTCGCGAGGCGGAAAGCTTCAACTACGCGATCTCCCACGATCTGCGCACACCCCTGCGGGCGATTTCGTCCACGTCGTCCTTGCTGATCGAAGAGTCGGGGCATACGCTTCCGGCCGACCAGCAGGAGCTTTTGGAGCGGCAACGGGCCGCCGCCCTTCGGATGGGCCAACTGATCGACGGCCTGCTCCAGCTTTCGCGCTTCGCCCGGGCCGAGTTGAAGCACGGACCGATCGACATGACCCGCGAGGCGGAGGCGGTGGCCCACCTACTCACCGGTTGCACGGTCGAGGTTCAGCCCGGAATGACCGCGTTCGGCGATCCCGGCCTGATCCATTCGGTCTGGCAGAACCTCATTGGGAACGCCTGCAAGTTCTCGCCCCAGGGCGGCACCGTCTGGGCGGGTCAGCGGGACGGCGCGTTCTTCGTTCGCGACGAAGGGGTGGGCTTCGACATGCAGTACGCCGACAAGGTGTTCGAGGTTTTCGGGCGGCTCGTCAAGAACGAGGAGTTTCCGGGTACCGGAATCGGCCTCGCGAACGTCAAGCGGATCGTCGAGCGGCACGGCGGCCGCATCTGGGCGGAGAGCGTGCCGGGCAAGGGCTCGACGTTCTGGTTCACGCTGGGCTGACCACGCGGCGGGGCATCGTTGGGCGGTGCGATGCTCCCAACACCCACCCTCCCCTCCCCCAAGGGTGAGGGTTCTAGGGAGGACTAAGACAAGCCGGTTCCCTCCCCCTGGGGAGGGGCAGGGGTGGGGTCGGCGGCGTTTCGAGAGGGAGTTACCCCTCTTCCGGACGACGGACAAGGATGATCTCCATCTCCGTCGATATCCGTTCGGCAGGGAGCGACTTCGTCGCGCCGCTGCTGAGGAGCGAAGTCGGGAAAACGACCATGTGGCGTTCGAGGCTTCCCTCGTCCGCCGCCAGCTTCTCAAAGCTGGCCATCAGTCGTTGCTCTAAAAGCCCCACGCCTTACTTTGACCCGGATGGGACCGATAATCCCGGCTTTTCGAGCCCCTTTAACGATAAACGTCAAATTTGCGGGCAAGGTGTCCGTGGAATTACGGAGGCCGTATCCATCCTTCCGGACGTGCCGCCTAGGCGGTCGGCGTTCTCTCGTTCCAAGACGGAACGAGAGGCGTGATCCGACCGACGGTGTTTCCGCCGACTCTGCGCGAACCCAGGGCCGGTATTCTCCACCTTAGAACTATGGGCGCGGCGGCAAAGCTCTACGTGGAACGCAAGTCGGACAAGGACATCAAGATGCGCGACCTCTACCTGACGGTGGACGGTCAAGCGGAACAGACGCTGCTCTACGGCCAGTCGCTAGAGATCGCGCTCGAACCGGGCGAGCACCGCCTCCGGGCGACGAACCGGCTCTACCACGACGAAGCGACCTTTACCGTTCGGGAGGGCGAAACCGTGCGGTTCGAAGGGATCAACATCCAGAAGGGCGGGCTGCTGAACCTCGTCGCCCTCGTCAGCGGAGCCGTCCTCTACAAGCCGATCCTCAAGCGTCTCTGAACCCCGGTTCCGCTAGCGCGGCGGATTGGCGAGGGGATGGCGCACGACGTGGTCGGGGAACTGGTCGAGGCGGGCGCGCCCCCACTTCAGGTGCTTCGCGTGGCCGTCGAAGTAGACGTAGTTCGCCCCGCCGTGGTGGCGGTCCCACTTGATCCACCCCTCGTTGGGGCGGCTGCCCTCGCCCCAACGCACGAGCGCGCCCTCGCCCGACCACGTGTCGTAGTCGTCCTGGGCCACCGCCTCGAAGGCCGAGCCGGAGTCGAGCATCCCTTCGGTGTTCCGCTCGGAGAACATGATCACGTTGGGGTCGTTCAGGCCCGCCATCACCGACTCGCTGGCGAAATCTCCGAGCACGCCTTCCTTGGCGTAGCGGCACGATTTGTGGGTGAAGATGGAGTTGAGCAGGTAGCTCCACATTCCGAGGCGGCTCGTCTCGGCCAGGCACTGCTCGCCGTTCGGGGCGGTGTCGCACCCGTCGCCCGAAATCTCCGTGCCGCCGTTGTAGTCGACGATGTTCGTCGCCAGGAACTTCGCTTTCGGAGCGCCGTCCTCGGTGCAGAAGAGCATGGGGCGGTTCTTCGTGTAGGGGTAGAAGAACACCGCCCACGGCTTCTCGGCCTGGCTGTTGCCGAAGCCGCCGCCCACGCAACCGGAGACGTCGTCGGGCAGGTCGTCCCGCAACGAACCGTCGTCCAGCACCCATTGTTCGTGGTGGTGGAAGAGGGCGCCGTCGTGGTCGTTGAGGTACATCGTCGCCGCCGTTCCGAGCTGCTTTTCGTTCGAGAGGCAGGCGATTTTCTTCGCCGCCGCCTTGGTCGAGGCGAAGACGGGGAAAAGGATCGCGGCGAGGATCGCGATAATCGCGATCACGACCAAGAGCTCGATGAGGGTGAAGGCGTGGCGGCGGGGCATGGGCTCGATGGGGACGTTCAGGCTACCTGCCATGCGTTCCTGAGGGGCTCGCAGAACCCGTCGAAGCGCCGGAAAGGATAGGCCAAGATGGAAAGAGATGAACGATCGACCCCTGGGATGCGTCTTTTTCCGTACTCTTATGACCGAAGAGCACGCCGACCGATACGTTTCCGACGCCCTCGCTTATCACGAGGGTTGGGACGCGTTCGAGGTGGTGGCCAGCGAGCGAAGCCTGCCGACCATCGCCGACGCGTTCGCGCGCCGCGGCTGGAACGCGACCCCCCAGGCCCGCACCGGCTTCCTTTCCGTCGAGCGCGGCGAATGGCCCGACGGCGAAGGGCCGGAGATGCTGTGAAAGCGTTGAGCAGGAAGCATTAAGCGTTAAGGGGGGAATTATCCTCCTACGGACACGCCTTACGCCTTACGCCTTACGCCTCACGCCTCACGCCTCACGCCTCGTCTAAACTAGGAGAGGCCGCATGGTCAAGACTCCCGAAGAAGAACGCGAGCTGCGCGTCCTCGCCCACGAGCTGCACGACGTCGTTTGGCACGAGATCGTGCCGTTCATCGAGGAACGCCGCCGCCAAGGCGACGAGTTGGAGGCCTCGGCGATCGATGCGAAAGCGGAGGCCGCGTTGCGGGCGCAGGGGATGCGGCCTGCGCTGAAGGGCTACCAGCCGCCTTTCTCCGAGGTTCCGTACCGCTTCACGACCTGCATTTCCCGCAACGACGAGCTGATCCACGGCCTGCCCGAGGGCAAGACGATTCGGCACGGCGACCTCCTGAAGGTGGACCTCGTCGCGGAACGTGGCGGCTGGTTCGCCGACATGGCGATCACCCTCGTGTACGGCGAGCCGTCGCCGGAGTTGGAGCGGCATTTCCAGTTAAGCGAATCGACGCGGCGGATCGCCGAGGACGTGATTCCCTCCATCCGCCCCGGGTGGACCACGAAGGAGATCGCCCAGTGGATCGCGCGACAGTCGAAGGCGGCGGGCATCCGGCCCTGCTTCGGGATTACCGGCCACGCGATCGGGCGCGAGATCCACATGCCGCCCGACGTGTACAACTCCGTGCCGAAGCTGGAGCCGATCCGCCCCGGCTTTCCCGCGCCGCCCTTCCGGGGCGACGCCCTCAAGCCGGGCATGGTCCTCTGCATCGAGCCGATGACCACCTTCGGCAACGGCTACGTCGTCGAGGCGGCGGACGGCTGGACGATCCTCACCGAGGATGGCGCCCTTGCGTCCCACTGGGAGCACATGGTCCTCATCACCCCTGAGGGGGCGGAACGGCTGACGGTCTGAGGCTGGATTTTCAGTGGGCCGACGTTTTTGGAAGCCCACCGTAGCGGCAAGGCTTGCCCTGCGAGAGCCTTTCGCCGAACCGCTTGCGAATGAAAACGAAGGGCCGTCGGCCGGGCAAGCCCCGCCGCTACCGGACCGGAAAGGTCGCCGTTCTTTGGGCGTCGAGGGAGACCCCAACTAAGGATCGTCCTGGGGCTTTGGGCTCATTTAGACCTTCTCCATATTCCCCGAGCGTCAAAAATGGCGAGAATGTTCCGGTAGGCCGCGCCGCTCGACTCCCTGTCGAGTGAAAAACGAGACGATTCGTCTTGGCAACGCGGCTTCTCCCCCAAGCTCTTTCGCCAAGAAGCCGCCACGCCCTCACGGTCCGTAGATGCTTTTTCGGACCGAGAACATGGGCCGCCGGAGGGCGCCGTACGCGATCTTTTTCGCGTGGCCGTCGGCGAAGGCGCTGGTTCCGCCCGTCTGGTGGAGATGGTTGAGATGCCCGCTGTAGACGTCGAGCGCGGGCGGCGCGGCGAACCAATCGGGCGTCTGAAGGAAGTTGCAGAAGGGGCCGCGGGCTTCGTGCTCCCAAAGCACGAGGGTGTTGGCGCTCTCCTCGATCTCGGACTCGCTCGCCGCGAGCATGCTGTAGCTGCCGTCCGGGGCGACGGTCAGGTGTTTGGCTCCGGGGCCGTACTCGTTCCCCTTCACGGCGGGGTGCGTGTCGTAGAAGTGGGAGACCTCTTCCGAGTAGAACCAGTTGTAGGTCACGGCGATCTGCCAGTTGCCCGGCATCGACGGACACTTCCGGATGGCGTCGTTCTTGAGATAGGGATCGATCAGGCCCTTCTGGGGCGGATTCTTGGCGGGCTGGATCCCCAGCCCATAGAAGCCGCCGTCGAGCGGAAAATTCGTGGTGTCGAAGCCGATCCAGAAGCGTTGGGGGATCTGCGCGGAGGCGTCGTACTGCGCCACGGGGCACCAGACGCCGTCTTCATCGTTCGCGTACATCGACAAGGCCAGGGCCATCTGGCGCATGTTGGAGAGGCACGAGGTCGCCTGCGCCGCTGCCTTGGCGCGGGCGAAGACGGGAAAGAGGATCGCCGCGAGGATCGCGACGATCGCGATGACGACGAGCAACTCGATGAGGGTGAAAGCCTTCTTCATGGTGGGTTGGCAGGAAGACGGATCCGCCCTTAAGGAGAAGCTTAACCGTTTTTCAGTGCGTTTTGCTCGAAATCGATGTTTTGCAATCAAGTGATCGTTGGTCCGTAGAATCTGTTGATGAGTCCCTTCCGTCTTTGGGTGCGACGGACGCCGATCGCCTTCGTCGTCCTCCTCCCGGGCGCGGGATGCGCCTCGGCCGTTGCGGCCAAGGCGCTGGTTCAGACGCTGGGCGCCGATCCGGGGGCAGTCCAACTGGCGGGCGCCCTCGCCGCCGGGGCGGCCTTCGCTGGACTGACGCTCTACGTCCGTCGCGAGCCCCAAGCCTAGCTCGCGAAAAAGCCGCCTACGCCAACGCCTGCTTCAGGTCCCGGAGCAGGTCGTCCACGTCTTCGAGGCCGACCGAGAGGCGGACCATCGAGTCGGTGATACCGTGGCGCAGCCTTTCCTCGGCGGGGTACGTCGAGTGGGTCATCGAAGCGGGGTGCTGGGCCAGGCTCTCGCAATCGCCCAGGCTCACCGCCCGAACGAAGATCTCTAGCCGGTCCAGCATCCGCTTGCCCGCTTCGAGACCGCCTTCCAGTTCCACGGCGACGATCCCGCCGGGGCGGCGCATCTGCCGTCGGGCGACGCAACCGTGAGGGTGGTTCGCCAAGCCGGGATAAAGCGTCCGCCGGACGCGCGGATGCCCGTCGAGGTACCCGGCCAACGCCTCCGCGTTGTCGCAATGCCGCTCCATCCGCAGGGCGAGGGTCTTCAGACCCCGCAAGGCGAGTTGGGCGTCGCCCGCCGAGAGGACCGCCCCGGTGAGGTCCTTCAGCCCTTGGTAGCGGACCCGTTCCATCGTCTCGGCGTCGCCCAGGATCGCCCCTGCCATCAGGTCGCCGTGGCCGCCCAGGTACTTCGTGGCCGAATGCACCACGAAGTCCGCCCCGCGCTCGATCGGCCGTTGCAGATAGGGGGTCGCGTAGGTGTTGTCGACGATGGTCTTCGCGCCTTTCCGGCGGGCGAGGGCGGCGACCGCCTCGATGTCGACGATCCGCAGATTCGGGTTCGCGGGCGTCTCAAAGAACACCGCACGGACGCCATCGCTAAGGGCCGCCTCCAGGGCGGGGAGGTCGGTCAGGTCGACGTAGCGGACGGTCACGCCCATCTTCCGCATCCCGTGTCCGAAAAAGGCGTAGGTGCAGCCGTAGAGGGTGAGGTCGGCGACCAGGACGTCGCCTGGTCCGAGCAGGGTGTAAAGGAGGGTCGCCGTCGCGGCCTGCCCGGAACTCGTG
Organism: Psittacara erythrogenys; assembly: GCA_031763765.1. Classification (NCBI taxonomy): domain Eukaryota; kingdom Metazoa; phylum Chordata; class Aves; order Psittaciformes; family Psittacidae; genus Psittacara; species Psittacara erythrogenys. The sequence continues at coordinate 14,962 of JASSZB010233353.1, forward strand.
GCGACACAGGCTTCGGCGGATTCGAGCGACGCTAACCGAGCCTCCAGCAGGGCGGTCGTCGGATTGCCCAAACGGCTGTAGATGAACCCCGGAGCCTCGCCCGCGAAACGCGCCGCGCCGTCGTCGCAACGCGGAAAGGTGTAGGTCGCGCTTTGGTAGAGCGGCGGGATCAACGACCCGTAGCCCGCGTAGGCGTCGTACCCGTGGTGGATCGAACGGGTCGAGAAGCCGTGGTGCGGATGGTCGGACATAGGGAAGATTGTCCCGGAAGGAAGCCTGGAGGAACCATGCAAAGTTTGCTCCCTAAAAGGTTCTAGAGAGCAGATTCTTCCTTTCAGGGAAGGATAATAGGAATCTTCGCCTATTGAAGAGCTCGACCCGATCGACCACGACATTTTGGACCACCTCCAGACCGACGGGCGGATCTCCAACTCGCGGCTTGCGGAAGAGGTGGGACTGAGCGAAACGCCGTGCTGGCGACGCGTCCGAAAACTGGAGCAGAGCGGCGTCGTCGGCGGCTACCACGCGCGGCTCGACCGGCGGCGTCTCGGCTTCGACGTCCACGCCTACGTGGAGGTGCGGTTTTCCACCCACGACGTCGTCCTGTCGAAAGAGTTCGAGCGGGCGGTGCAAGAAGTGCCGGAGATTCTGAGTTGCCACAACGTCACCGGCGACATCGACTACGTGCTCACCGTGGTCGCCCGCAACCTGGACGACTACGGGCGGCTGACCGTCATCCTCCGGAACCTTCCCGGGGTCATGGCGATCCAGTCCCGGCTTTCCCTGCGCGAGGTCAAGGGCGGTTACGCCTTGCCCGTCGCCAAACCCGTCGAGCCGTAAAGGAGATGCGGTCGATCTTTCGGGAGCGCGTCCCGGCTTAGATCGAGGCCGTTCAGAAAAGCCTTTCTCGTTTGTGGCTCCGATCGACGTTCGACACGCGGGAATCGACGTAACGGGCCAACGCCCGAACGCCGCGAATGAAAGCGTAGAACGCGGCCACGATCAGCGCCAGCATCACGTTGCCCAAAATCGCGAAGACCATCTTGCTTTGCCCTTTTACACCGGTGGGGCGACGATCTTATTCTGGAACGTTCCGCTCTTCTCCGGGGTCGACATCATTCGATTCGTCGATCTCGTGGGCGAAGACTCGGAAGACCCAATGCGGCGCGTGTTCGGGCATCCGCTCGTTGATCGTCGCGCACGCCCGGACGGCGACATCGAGATCGTCGAGCAGGCCGTACCGATTCGTTGGAAACTCATGGGAAAAGCCGCTCGTGACGAGCGGCGAGTAGGCGTAGCCTAGGATTCCGAACTGGTGCTCGGCGACATCGTAACCCAGCGAAGCCATCTTGAGCGGTGCAGAGGGCGGGCTTGGAAGATCGGGAAGACCGTCGGCAAAGATCCGGTCGAGAGGCATGGGCGTGGAGGCGTCGCCGTCGAAGGCGACCGGAAGCAGGAAATAGGCGAACAGCCGGTACGCGGCGCGGTCCTCGGTCACGGTGGACCAGGCCGCTTCCGGCGTCGTGTAGCAGAACGCCTGGTTGAAAACCCATCGCCCGACCCAGCCTTCGGGCGGTTCGCAAAGGTCTTCGCCCACGTTGCAGATCCAATCGATGGGCGCCCACTCGGGGCCGGGATTCCAAGGCCGCTTGGCCCGGTAGCCGAGGAACACGAAGCCGGAAAAATCGCCCACCGGCGTCTAGCTTATCGTCAAGATGGCCCAATGTCCCTGGAAGCCGTTCTAACTTCAGGCGAGGACCGGGGGATAACACCTTTTACGAAGAAACGCCCTGAGGCTTTGGACTCATTGATCTATTCTCCATCTGCCCTAAGCGTCAAAAATGGCGAGAATGTACCGGCAGGCCGCACCGTCTGACTCTTTTGTCGGGCGAAAAACGAGACGAGCCGTCTCGGCAACGCGGCCCCCGTTCGTCCCGGGGCCACTTCCCGGAACGGGCTTAGCCCGAGGCGAAGGGGCGGCGATCCTGCGCATAGTTTGGCGGTTTCTCTCTAGACCGAGGCGTCTCATTGCTTGGCTTACCACCTCGGAAGTAAGGTGGACTTGCGATGCGCGCTCAAACGCCCGATGGGGCGGACTCCGAGCTTTCCTCTGGTTCCACGACGTTGACGGCTTCGGTGCGCCTAGCCGTCGAGAGTTCGACCGACTGCGTCAAGGTTCTGGATTTCGACGGACGCCTGGAGTACATGAACGAAGGCGGCATGTGCGTCATGGAAATCGAAGACTTCGGTCCCTTCCGGGGCGCCTGCTGGCCCGATTTCTGGCAAGGCCAGGAGAACGCGAAGGCCAATGCCGCGCTCGAACAGGCAAGGGCGGGCGGCGTAGGGCGGTTCCAGGGCTACACCGCGACGGCTAAAGGCAACGTGCGCCTTTGGGACGTGACGGTGTCGCCCGTTCCAGGGTCGGATGGACGGCCCGTGAAGCTGCTCTCCGTGTCGCGCGACATTACCGCCCAAAGGGAGGCGGAAGAGGAGCGAGACCGGTTGCTGGCCACGCTCCAGGCGCGTGACCGCGAGTTAGAAGCGGCCTTGGCGGAGTCGAGCCGAAGTGCGTCTTTCCTGCGCACGGTCACCGATCGGCTTCCCGTGCGGGTGGCCTACGTCGACCGTACGTACCGCCTCCGCTTCGCGAACGACGCCTATTTGGCGCAAGTGGGCCTATCGCGCGAGGCGTTGTTCGGACTCACCATCGCCGAAGCCCTAGGCGAGCCCGTGTTCGAGCGGGTGCGCGGCAACCTTGATCGGTCCCTCGCGGGCGAGACCCACTCCGCGGAATTCGACGCTCCGTACGCGACGGGAACGCGGCCCATCCGTGTGACCTACGTGCCCGACCGTGACGCCGAGGGGAACGTTTTGGGCGTGGTAACCCAGGTTCTCGATCTTTCGGAGCAACGCGCGTCGGAGAAGGCCCGCCGTGCCGCCGAGACACGCTACCAGACGCTGTTCGACTCCATCGACCAGGGATTCGCCGTCGTCGAGGTGGTCTTCGACGAGGATGGACGCCCGCTCGACTACCGATTCCGGGAATTCAACGCCGCTTTCGAGGCGCAAGCGGGCATCCCCGCCGAACAGGCGTGCGCGGGCATGACCATCCGCCAGATCGCGCCGACCATCTAGGAAGTCTGGGTGCAGACGTATGGGCGCATCGCGAGCACAGGCGTCGCGGAGAGCTTCGAGATGACGGCGGAGGCCCTCGACCGCCATTACGAGGTGTATGCCTTTCCTTTGGGCGAAGCGGGAAGCCGTCAAGTCGGCATCATCTTCAAGGACATTCGGGAACGGCTGGCGGCGGAACGCGCGGTCGCTCAAGCGCGGGAAAGACTCGACCGCACGCTGGCGGTGGCAGGAGTCGCGACCTACGAGATGGATGTGCCTCACAACCGCGCGTGGGGCAACGACCTGTTCGCGGAGTTCTTCGGAGTACCGAAGGTTCCTGAGGGGGCGTCGGTCGCAACTTATCTGGATCGTATCCATTCCGAGGACAGGCCCTGGGTCGAGTCGGCTATCGGTCACTCGCTTGCGACGGGCGAGTTCTACGAAGAGCAGTACCGCGTCGCAGGCGCAGGCGCTGGAGAGCGGACGGTGCTGGCCCGTGGGGACGCCATACAGGACGGTTCCGGCGGACCGCTAAGGCTGACGGGCGTGATTCTCGACATCACGGCGCGGGCACGGGCCGAGGAGGAGGCGAGGCAACGCGAGGAGCTTTTCCGCACGGTGTTCGAGCAGGCTCCCGACGATGCGATCCTCGTCATGGACGCCCATCGGATCGTCACCGCGTGGAACCCTGCCGCCGAACGAATCTGCGGTTGGAGCGCTGAGGAGGCGATCGGCCAGCCCGCCGATCTCATCTTCACGCCCGAGGATCGGGCGCAAGGCGCGGTGATGGACGAACTGTTCGGCGCACTCCTCGACGGGAGCGCTCCCGACGAGCGTTGGCACCTGAAGAAGGACGGCTCTCGGTTCTGGGGCAGCGGGACCATGAACGCGCTCCACCGTGCCGACGGTTCGGTAGGGGGCTATCTGAAGGTGTTCCGCGACGCGACCGAGCGACACGAGTCGATCCAAGCGCTCGCCTTCCTTCGCCGTCTAACCGAGACGGTCGTGGATCTCCGCGATCCCGACGCGATCGTTCAGACCGCCGAACGGATGCTGGGCGAGCACCTTGGCGTCAACCGCACGATCTACGGAGAGATAGACGGCGAAGGCGGCTCCTTCACCGTGCGGCACGACTGGACCTTAGGCGTGGCAAGCCTGGTGGGGACGCACCGCCTCTCGAACTTTGGAAGCCGTATCGCAGCGAACGTCCTGGCAGGGCGGGTCGACGTGATCCGCGACCGCGAACGGGAATTCGATCTTGCAGACGGTCTCGAAGCCCTCCGCCTGGGAGAGGCGGGCGGGGCGGTCACCGTACCCGTCCGCAAGGACGGCCGTACCGGCGGTCTATTCGCGATCAACGTCAAAGAGCCGAGAGACTGGACCGACCACGAAGTCGGACTTGTCCAGCAGGTGGCCGACCGCGTGGCCGCCGAAGTGGAGCGGGCGCGGGCGGAAGCGGGCCTGCGGGAAGCGAACGAAGAGTTGGAGTCGCGCGTGGAGGAACGCACCCTCGATCTCCGGGAAGCGGCGGCCTCTCTTACCAAGGCGGTGGAAGAAGCGGAGGGTTTCAACTACGCGATTTCGCACGATCTGCGGACGCCGCTACGGGCGATCGCCATGACGTCGAGCATCCTGATGGAGGAGGCAGGCCCCGACTTGTCCCTCGGCCACCGCGAGTTGCTGGATCGCCAGAGCCGCGCCGCCGCCCGCCTCGGCCAGCTTATCGACGGCCTTCTCCAGCTTTCCCGGCTCGCGCGGGTTGAACTCAAGCGGGGGGGCGATCGACATGACGCACGAAGCCCGAGTTGTGAGCCACTTTACGTCAGGGTGCCAGGTCGAAATTCAAGACGGGATGGTCGCGGACGGCGACCCGGGGCTGATGCTTTCCGTGTGGCAGAACCTCATTGGCAACGCCTGCAAGTTCAGCCCGAACGCCGGCGTGATCCAAATCGGCCAGGAAGGCGAAGCGTTCTTCGTGCGGGACCAGGGAGTAGGCTTCGATATGCGCTTCGCCCACAAGATCTTTCTGCCCTTCGAGCGGTTGGTCGCGGACGAAGAATTCCCCGGAACGGGCATCGGCCTTGCGAACGTTAAGCGCATCGTCGAACGCCACGGTGGGCGGATCTGGGCCGAGAGCGAACCGGGCCAAGGCTCGACCTTCTACTTCACTTTAGGACGATCCTAGGGAACCGAGTCCGAAGCGGGCGTTCCTGGCCGAAACCTGGACGACCCTTGACCGGATTGTCGAAGCCGGTTGCGATTCCAAACCCCTGTCGGAAGCCCATGCTGGAACGCCTTCTGGATGACGACGTCGAACAAGGTATGCGACGAAACATCTCCGTTCTTGCCGGAACGATCCTCGTCGTCGGCGCGGCTTGGGGGCAGGGCGTGTTCGACATGGGCGCCCTCACCAACACCCTGAGTCAGGGCGCGGTCTCCGGAAGCGGGGGCGGCGGTGCGAAGAAGAAGACGGCGAAACCCCGGCTTCCGGTCTCCGCCTTGCGCTACCGGACGGATGTCCAAGCGCGCAAGCGGAATGCGGCCCGGTTCTTCGAGGGTTTGAAGTACACCGACCCTCGCGAAAAGGAGAAGTTGCGCAAGTCGATGGCGAGCGCGGACGTAGTTGGAGAGATCCGCCAGGCGATCCGCCCGAACGGCCTCGATCCCGATAACCTGGGGGACATCATGAGCCTCTACCTCGTCAGCGCCTGGTACGGTGCGCGGGGAAGCACCGACAGCACCCCGAAAGATTTTAAGCGCGTGAGCGTGCAGTACCGCGACGCCCTCCGCTCCGTCGCCCTGCTCGGCAAAATGAGCAACGCCGACAAGCAGGCCACCGCCGACGACCTGATGCTTCGCGCCGCCTTCAACGAGCAATGGGTGCGGAACGCGAAGAAGCAGCCCGCACAGATGCCCCGACTCAAGGCGAACATCCGCAAGGAGGTCTTGCTGAATTTCGCCATGGACGTCACCAAGATGAAGCTTGGTCCGCGCGGCCTGACGTTCTAGCGCTTTTTAGAAGGGGCTCGTCCTTAGGGAGCGACAAGGACGTTGCTCAGGCCGCCAGCGGAGGAAGGTTGCCGAGATTAGGCCAACCCTCTTCCGACCGTAAGGACAATAATCTCCTCATGAGCAGACGCTTCATCGAAGCTGAAGGACCGAGCGGAGAACCTGCGGGTTGCTTAGGAAGCAACCCATGATCGCGACCGCTTTTGCGTTTCTCGTTCAGGTTCCTGGTCGATGGCTGTTGAGTCCGGGCGACATTGTGCAAACGCCGACGAGGTCGAGTCTTGGCACGCCCGTGCGCCGAGAAATCGAGGATCGCTACTACGCGACGCCTTTGTACGAGCGAGACGCTTTGGCGCAACGGGAGGCAAAGCGCGCGACCGGGTTCGTGCGTACCCTCTGGCTTGGACTCTCTCCGCGTTGGCGGAGGGAGCCTCCGGTCAAAGGAGCGCCTCTTGGGCGGGAGCCCCGAAACGACGACCGTGAGATGTTGAGGGCGCGGCTTCTCGCCGACGGCCACCATCTCTACTATCCGACCTACAAACCGCTGCTTGATCGTCTAATGGCGCTGCCAGGGTCCAAGGAAGATTATCGTCTTTTGCGCCTGGCCTCTCGCTCTTGTTTCATGGTCGGGGGCAACACGGCTCAAGGACTTCCGTTTGCGAAAGCGGCCGAAGCCCTAAGGCCGAACGATCCGACGACCTGGTGGACGATGAAGGACACCTACTACCGATGCATCGTCTACGGGGTAGGCAACGGGCAGGAAAATTGGAAGGCGTATTACCGCTACGTGGACCTCTGCCGAAATCTCGCCCTCGCCGCGAAGACTCCTGCGGCGAAGGAGGACGTTCGGAGGCTCGACAGCGATCGCCAATGGCTCCGCAAGACGGTGCAGACGCTCTACCGGCCTGACGGTGCGCTGAAGATCAAGCCCAATCCGTAATTATTGCCGTCGATTTCGACGGTGTCTTTCCTACTCTTCCAAGGTCTATGGCCCCTACGTGACGTCCTAGCGGAGGCGGTCAGGCGGGCCAGAAGTTGAGGCCGAGCCAGTACCGGGCGACCTGCGACACCGTGTCCAGGTAGTCCTGGTACTCGGTCGGCTTGCGGACGAACGAATTGGCGGCCCGACCCGAGTTCCGGACGGTCTCGCCCAGTTCGTCCGAACTGGTCATGAAGACGACCGGCATCGTGGCGACGACCGGGTTCGCGCGGATCGCCTCCAGCACGTCGATCCCGCCAAAACCGGGCATCCGCATGTCGAGCAGGGCGAGGCGGGGACACTCGTGGAGCCGGAAGGGCGCCACGTTGCCCGCGAGGAACTCGATCGCTTCCTGACCGTTTACGGCGTGGACGATCCGCATCGGAATTCCAGTCCGCCGCAGGGCCCGGATCGTGAGCTTCGCATCGTCCTCGCTGTCTTCCGCCAGGAAAACCGCACTGCCTTCTTCGCCGAGAATCCTCAAACGCGGATGCGTCCTTTTGGCATGAGCCTAAGGTACCTCTTTGCCAATAAAACGTTTACCCTGCCTTGCTCCAGGATTCTTCCTGGTGAGGAACCGCGGAAGGCGGCTCCGGTCTAAAGACGTATGAGAGCCTCCAGCGTGGTCGCGACCGCCGTCCTTGCCCTCGGCCCGGTAGCCGGGGCGCACGGGCAAGACGTCTACATCGACGCGATGGTCCAAACGGGCCAGACGATGGTGATGGTCAACGCGATCAACGCCCAATCGAAGCAGGACGCCACCCGATTGCGCCGAACCGGACGCCTTCCGGCGGTCTCCTCCGCGTCGGCAGGAACGCGGTTCACGCCCGACCCCGCCCGGCGCCGAGCGCAGGCCGCGAAGTTTATGGCGGCGGCGAAGAAACTGAGCCCCGACCTCGCGGCCAGTCTCGCGCCCGCCTTTCGGAACGACGCGGTGGGCTACGCCGCGCCTTTCCTGGGCAAGTACGGCATCCAGACGAACGACGTGGCCGACCTCGCCGCGGTCTACCTGGTGAGTTCCTGGTACGGGGCGCACGGCAAGACTAGCGACCCGACGCGCGGCGAAGTGCTCGCGGTGCGCGACCAACTCCGGCGCGTGTACCAGGCCTCGCCGAAGCTTCGCGGGGCGACGAACGCGACGAAGCAGAACGTCGGCGAAGGCAGCCTCTACCTCGCCCTCTTCAACGACGCGCTAATCGAGACGATGAGGGCCCACCCGGAGTCGAAGGCGCGGCTCATGGCGGAGATCGCGGCGGGGGCGAAGTCTACGTTCGGCCTTGACCTGCGCGCGATGCGCCTCACCAAAGTCGGTCTGACCGGCTAAGGGGAGAAACCTCTTACGTCTTGACGTAAACAGTAGCAATAAGCGATGCCTATCGTCTAGAATCTTCCCGGCCCGGCGCCAGACCGGGCAAACGGATCATGATCCGGGGGAAGCGATTGCCCCCGGACTTTTTTTATGTCTTCCCAAGCCGCGGACGAAAAAAGACCCGGCTTACAACGCGTAGGCCGGGCCAGGGATTGGGCGGGCTTCTTAACGAGCCCTTAGTCTTCTTCAATGAGGACGAAGAGAGCATGGAGCTTCCGGGACGCCGATTGCGCCGCTTGGGCGCAGATTTCCGTTAATGGGCCCGAAATCCGCAACTTCTATCCTCGCGGCGAATCCTTACTGCGGACGCCGACCGATCGTCCCTTGCGAAAATCCGCGATCTGCCGGGGATCTGAGGGTGAGGGGGCGGCCTTCGTTCGACAAAAGAGTCAAGAGCCCGGCCAAGTACGCCGCTGGGGCATCCCCTCCTCCAGAGTTTCCACCCGGGGTTGCGCGCCGCGAATCTCCATTTTCGCCGTCGGAGAAACCTTGGTTTCTCGCTTAAAGATCGCCCGCGCCCGGCGTTCGAGCACCCCTGAAACAGAGTTTTCCCTGGCTTCTCCGGCGCCTAGGATGGACACCGCGGGACGATTGATCCATCGTTTAAACGATCCTCGCGATTTCGGTTAGAATGGCGCGATGCGCTTTGCCGCCCTTCTTCCTTTCGTCCTCCTGTCCGCCGTCTCGTTCGCCCAGACGTCCCGACCCGAGAAGCCGTTTCGGCTGGAATTGGGCGCGTACTTCCCGAACTACCGGGGGACGAGCTTCGGCAACGATCTGGGCGTGGCCGCCGGTTTAGGCTACGCGTTCGCGCGGAGGGGCGACGTCGAACTGGCCGGGAGTCTGCGGGGCGCGTTCCACCTCGTCACGGCGGGGAGCGGTGGGAGTTCGGAGTCGGTGGACGGCAACCTCACCCTCACCTCGGCGTTCTTGGACGCCCGTTACGCTCCCGTCGGATGCCGCTTCTTCGGGGGCGTCGGTCTCGGGGTGGGCCGCGGCGCCATCGACGGCGACGCCGACCGGACGGGCCTGCTGGTCGCCCTAGAGGGCGGTTACCGGCTGTCGCGCGCGGTGGATTTCACGCTCCGCTACGTTCACGCGGGACCCGATGCCCTGCGGGGAGCGACGGTCAGCCTTGGCTTCCGGCTGTAGATCGGCGTTTGGGGCGATTTCCAGACGCTTCATTCCGTCTTCATGCCGCGGGAGTTTAATCCTGATGTTCGACGTGAAGACCATGAAAATCAAACTTCTAACCGCCGCCCTCGCCCTCACCGTTCTTGGTACGACGCTGGCCTCGGCCCAGAGGCCGCCCGAAGGCCCGGGCGGCCCGCCTCCCGGCGGCCCCGGCCACTTCGGTCCCGGGCGTTTCGGCCCCGGCCCGGGCGGTCCGCCGCCGGGAATGCTCCTGCACCGGAAGGACGTCCGCAAGGCGTTGGGCTTCACCGCCGCCCAGCAGGCGGCGATCGCCAAGCTCGAAAGCCGTCGGCCCGAGCCGGGCGGCCCGCCCCCGGACGAGAAGATCGGGAAGCTGCTGACGGCGACGCAGCGGAAGCGGCTTTCCGAAATCCAGATCCAGCTCCAGGGCGCGCTGGCCGTCCACGATCCTAAAGTGGCCGCCTCGCTCGGACTCACGAAAGGCCAGAAGGCCCGACTCGCCGCCTTGCGGCCCGGCCCGCCTCCGGAAGGTCCGGGACGGATGGAGCACCCTGAGGCGCGCGGTCGGGACCGAGATCCCCGGAAGGCCATGCGACAGAAGGCGGAAGGGATCCTGACCGCCGTCCAGCGGTCGAAGCTGAAGGCGTTGGGCGGCAAGCCGTTCGCCCGCGACGCATCGGAAGACCGCCGCCCCGGCCCCCCGCCCGCGCGGTAAAGGCCCTTCCCGACGGGCGCGTTCCGCGCCGCGCCCGTCGGGACGAGGATAATACGGACATGCAGCGCTTCAGCGAGGACGAGGCCCGCGAGATCTTGACGCGGGCGGCCCGCCAGCCCGTCGAGGGCGAGTACACCCACGAGGATCTCGTGCGGAGCGCCGGGGAACTCGGCATCTCGGAAGAAGCCCTGGTCAAGGCGCAGGCGGAAGTCGTGGAGGAGCGGCTTCACGCCGCGTTCGAGGCGGAGCGGAAGGCGAGCTTCCGCAGTTCCGCCATCGTTTACGCGCTCGTGATGACCATGCTGGTCGGGATCAATCTCGCCACGGGGCCGGGGCACCTTTGGTTCATCTACCCCTTGCTGGGCTGGGGCCTGGCGGTGGCGATCCAAGGGGCGCAACTTCGCGACCGTCGTAGCGAGAGCTACCGCCAAGCCTTCGCGCGCTTTCGCGAAAACCACGCGTTAGGCAAGACGGCGTAAGAACGGTTTTTGAAAGTCTTTCGTAGGGAAAGCCCTGCCGCTCCATTTTCCAGTGAAGGATTTTATGCTCTGGGACGACGGCGGCGCACCAGAGCCAAGGCGCCGAGGCCGAGGGCGCTCAGGCTCGCGGGTTCGGGAACGGCTTCTTGGACGGTCACGGTGTAAGGGATGTCGACCTGCTCGAAAGGGCCGCCGATGCCGTTCGTAAAGAACGAGACGTCCAGGATGGGCACGATGTCGGTACCGAAAAAGTCGTCGTAGACGCCCACCGGCGTCGTGCTGTCGATGGTCAGGGTGAAGAGGGATCCCGTGTAGCTCGTCCCCGGATCGCGGAGGGTCGCGAACGCGTCGTCGTTAGGCTCGGGAATCAGCGAGTCGCCGTTCGCATTGCTGACCGCGCTGCCGCCGTAGCTGCGGACGTATTCGTTCGGGCCGAGCGAGACGGTGCCGAGGAACTCGTAGGTGAGCGTTCCGGCGGTGGGGCGGACGAGGACCGGGTTGGGACCGTCCAGGGTGAAGACGTAGGCGGGCGTCGTGGCCGCGGCGGCGAAGACGGCGAGGGCGAGGACCGTTCGTCGCCACGGGCGGGGCGAGGTCGTCGTGAGCTTCCTCATAGAGAAGGGACGGGACCATAATCGATCAACGTTCGGCGGAAAAGTTGGACGAATGTGAGATTGCTCACAAGCCGGTCTCCCTTCTTGTCCGAGCGAGCGGTCCTTCCCGATTCGACGTTCGAGCTGGGATAGACCCCGCAAGCTTGCGGTTTAACGCGCAACCCTAAAATCGGTACTCCGAAGTGCCGACAAACCTCTAGCGTCCTCATGAGTATCCGCCTGAGATTTTTTGCCCTGTTCCTCGCCCTGAGCGTCATGCTTGCGGGCAGCATCGGAGTGTGGAACCAGAGCAACCGGACGGGCACCACCCGTCTGCTTCAAGACGCGAAGCGATCACGGCGGCAACTGGTCGAGGAGATCCTCCGCCTCAAGGGCGCGGTCATGGCCAACGTCGTTCGGGACTACTCGACCTGGACCGACCTCATCCGGTTCGTCGATCGGCCTGACGACGCGTGGGCCAAGGACAACCTCGACAACGCGGTTCACAGCTTCCAGTTCGATGGGATGTGGACGTTCGACCGGAATGGAAAGCTCGCCCGATTCAATTCGACCGAAGGCAACGAGTGGCTTAAAGACCTGACCTCCGCCCTCGCCGAGGCGCCTTCCCGGTTGCCCGCCACGACGAAGCAGGCCCACTTCTTCGTCCGTGGCAAAAAGCTCGTCGAGATTCGGATGTCGACCATCGTCAAGTCGGGAAACTCCAGCCACGCCGGCCCGGCCTACGGCTACTTATATGCGGGCATGGTCTGGGACGCCCCCTACTGCGAGGCGCTTTCCAAGGCGATCGGAGCGGATGTCACCGTCGAAACTCAGGGACCCCAGGATCCAGAAGACGTCGCGCACCGGTACTTGGAGCAGTTCCGAGAACTGCCCGGCGCCGACGGACGTCCGGTAGGTTGGCTCCACGTCTCGAACCTGCGCTCGCCCGTCGCGAACCTCGAAAGGGCGGCCATCGGTCAGACGGTCTTCGTCGTCGTGGCTTCGGTGGTCGTGCTCGGCCTTTTCGCGGTCTGCACCGCGGCGTGGGTCGCGGCTCCGTTGCGGACCGTCGTCACCGCCCTAACCCATCCGGAGGCGGCTCCCCTCGACCGGCTGATGCGCCACCGCGACGAATTTGGCCAGATCGCCCAACTCGTCGCGCAGTCGTACCGGGACCGGGCAGAACTCAAGGCCCGCGAGGCCTACAAGACGGCGGTTCTCGAAACCTCGATGGACGCCGTCTTGACGATCGATTCCGAGAACGTGATCCTCGACTTCAACCATGCCGCCGAAGAGATGTTCCGGATCACGCGGGAAGAGGCGATCGGCCAAGACCTCAGTCTGACGATCATTCCAGAGCGTTTCCGGGCCGCCCACCGGAGCGGTCTGGCCCGCGCCCTCGAAAAGCTCAAGCACGGTCCGGTGGCGGTCCGCGTTGAGATTCCGGCCCTCCGCGCCGACGGTTCGGAGTTCCCGGCGGAGATCAGCATCACCAGCGTGCCGAGCTCTGAGGGGCACGTCTTTACCGGTTTTATCCGCGACCTGAGCGAAAGCCACCGTTTGAAGGAACAACTGGTGCAGGCCCGAAAGATGGAGAGCCTAGGCCAACTGGCGGCGGGCGTCGCCCACGAAATCAACACCCCGATGCAGTACATCAAAGACAACGCCGCCTTCCTCGCCGACGCGGGGACGAACGTCGAGACGATTCTCGTCGCCTACCGCCGCCTGCGCGATGCGGTCGACGAGGGCGTGGATCCGACGGCCCTCGCGGCGGAAGTTTCGGCTCTCGAAACTTCGCTGGACATCGAGTTTCTCGTCGAGGAGATGCCCCGGGCGAGCGCAGACGCGCTCAAGGGCATCGAGCGGGTCCGTCAGATCGTCCAGACGATGCGGCGATGGCCCACCCCGGCTCCGACGAATGGGCCGACGTCGACCTGAGCGGCCTCGTTGACGACGCGGTCGCGATGGTGCGGAACGAGACGAAGAACGTCGCCGACCTCGACCTGCGGCTCGCCTCCAACCTCAAGCCCATGCGCTGCCATTCGGGCGAACTCGCCCAGGCGGTCGTGAACATCGTCGTGAACGCCGCCTACGCGATCTCGAAGGTCGCCGACGAGAAGGGAAGGGGCCTGATCGTGGTGGAGACGTTCGGCGATGCGGACAAGGTGGGGCTTCGAATCTCCGACACCGGAGGCGGCATCCCTGCGGCGATCCGCGAGAAGGTGTTCGATCCCTTCTTCACCACGAAGCCGGTGGGCGAGGGCACGGGACAGGGGCTGGCCATGGTGTTCGCCTTCGTCCAGCGTAGCGGGGGCCAGATCGTCTTCGAGGACAACGTGGGCGGCGGTACCGTCTTCGCCCTCACCTTCCCCCTCCAAGTGGCGGTGGCCGCGTGAGCGTCGTCCTCTTCGTGGACGACGACGAGGCCCTGCTCCGGGGCCTGCGCCGCCTGTTGCGGATGCGCGCCCCCGAGTGGCGAACCGTCTTCGAGACGGGCGTCGACGATGCCTTGAGGGCATTGGGAGACCAGGAGATCGACGCGGTGGTCTCGGACTACGCGATGCCCGGCAAGACCGGGTTCGACCTGCTCGAAGCGGTACACCGGCTTCCGGACCCGCCGCCCGTCATCATCATGACCGGCTGCCACGAGGCCGACTACAAGCGGCGCGCGCTCGATCTCGGCGCCGCCGACCTCTTGAACAAGCCGGTCAACGAGGACGACCTCATCGCGCGGGTGAACAGCGTGTTGCGCCTTCGCAAGGCCCAGCAGGAGCTTCGGTCGCAGAACTCGCAGTTGGAGATCCTCGTCCGGGAGCGGACGGCGGAACTCCAGTCGTCGCGGCTCGAACTCGCGATGCGGCTCGCCACGGCGGCGGAGTGCCGCGACCAGGACACCGGGGAGCACATCGTGCGAGTGGGCTTGTACACCGAGGCGATCGCGGAGGCGTACGGGCTCCCCGAGGCGGAGCGGCGGACCCTGCTCCTTGCCAGCCCGCTCCACGGCATCGGCAAGCTGGCGGTGGCCGACTCGATCCTTCGCAAGCCGGGCGCCCTCACGCCCGAGGAGCGGCTGGCGATGCAGGAACACGCCCTCGCGGGCCATGGCCTGCTGATCGACCCGGTCGAGGGAGGCCACGCGCTTCTGGAACGGATGGGGATCCAGCCCACTTGGGGGAGCGACTGCGAGTTGATCCAGTGCGCGGCCCTCATCGCCCTGACCCACCACGAGCGGTACGACGGGCGGGGCTATCCGAACGGAATGATGGGGGAACTGATTCCCCTCTGCGGCCGGATCGTGGCGGTGGCCGACGTCTACGACGCCCTGCGCTCGCCGCGTCCTTACAAGGGACCCTTGAGCGCGGAAGAGGCACTGGCCATCATGCGGAACGACGTCGGGACCCACTTCGATCCGAAAGTGTTCGACGCGTTCGAACGGGCGTGGGACCGGGTGGTGGAGATCGACCGGCAACATCGTCCCGAGGCAGTCGACTCTTCGAGGGTGGCGGCCTAGCCGCCGGATCGACCGGACGGTCGCCGCGTGGCGACCGTCCGGGGCGGGGCGTTTACTTCGGAACGAGAACGGAGTCGATCACGTGGATCACGCCGTTCGTGCAGACGATGTCCTTCTTGGTGACCTTAGCCATGTTGATCTTCACGCCGTGACGGTTGCCGACCTTCACCTTCGCGCCGTTCAGGGTGGCGACCATCGTGCCGTCCTTCAGCTTCAGGACGTCGGCGGCCATGATCTTGCCCGGCACGACGTGGTACTTCAGGATCGCGGCGAGCTTGTCCTTGTTCTCCGGCTTGAGGAGCATGGCGAGGGTGCCCGGCTTGGCCTTCTCCAGCTTCTTGAAGGCGGCGTCGGTCGGGGCGAACACGGTGAACGGTCCCGGACCCTTCAGGGCCTCGACGAGACCGGCGGCCTTGACCGCGGAGACCAGGGTGCTGAAGCCCTTGGTCGAGGCGGCGGTATCGACGATGTCCTTCTGCTGGACGGGGGCGCCCCGACCGGCGAGGGCGATGGTGATGCCCGCCATGGTGGCGAGCGCAAATCCGAGGGATCTCTTTTGGTTCATGGTTTCACATCTCCGTTGAAGCGAAAGCCTCGCCGACCGCAATCGTTAATCCTAGACGATCCATCGACAACGCTTCCTTTCAAAGCGGCCCTTTTGGGCCTGACCTCCTAGCTCTACGGGGCGAGATCGAGATTTGTCGAAGAGTTGTCTAGAATTTTTTGCCCGGTGGCGCACGTTTTCGGTCGAAACCGACGTCCTGGGCGAAGGCTCGCGCTTCGTCTATCCTTTGGGGAGCATCCGCGCATGAAGTACACCATCGGGAAGGTGGCCGAGTCGACCGGCCTCAGTGCGCACACCATTCGGGCGTGGGAACGGCGTTACGGAATCCTGGCCGCCGACCGGACCGACTCCAACCGCCGCCTTTACGGAGAAGCCGAGGTGGGCCGGTTGAAGCTCCTGAAGGCGGCGACGGACCTAGGCCATCCGATCGGTCGGCTGGTCGATCTTTCCGAGGAGGAGTTGGCGGCCCTCCAGGAAAAGGCTCCTTCCGTGCCGCCCGGGGATGCGGCGTGGGTTGAGGCTGGCCTGCGGGCGGTCGCCGCGATGGACGCCCCGGGGCTCGAAGCCGGGCTTCGTCGGGCGGGCGCCGCCCTCGGCGTGAACGCCCTGGTCGAGCGGGTGGTCGCCCCCATGCTCCGCGAGATCGGGGGACGCTGGCAACGGGGCGAGGCCACGATCGCTCAGGAACACCTGGCGACGGCGGTGGTCCGGGCCCACCTCGACGGGGTGCGCGCGGGCTTCCGCATCGACCCGGACGCGCCCCGCTTCGTTCTCGGGACCCTGGCGCGGCAGCCCCACGAGATCGGGGCACTCATCGCGGCGACGGTCGCCGCCGCGCACGGTTGGAACGTGACCTATCTCGGGCCGAACCTTCCGCCCGAGGAGATCGCCGCCGCCGCGCGGCAACTACGGGCGACGGCGGTCGGGGTCAGCCTGGTTCCGCCGCTCGAGATCGACGTCGTCCGTCACGAACTGCGCACGCTGAGAGCCGCCCTCGGCGCGTCGCCACCGATCCTGGTGGGCGGGGGCGGAGCCGAACTCCTTGCCGTTGCCGACCTGCCGTCGGCGGTTTTCTGTGCGACCGACGTCGGAACCCTGCTCGCCCAACTCGACGCGATCGCCCCGCCCAGCTAAGGCGGACCGGTCGCCGGATCGGGGCGACGGGAGCCTGAGCCGTTCGGAGGTCGTCCAAAGGGGCATGAACGGACTCGCAAAGACCGCCGTTGGGGCGCTGGCGTTGGCCTGCCCCTGGGGTGCGGCGGCCCAAACGAACATCGCGCAGGGCTACCTGGACATGTCCTCCGGGCTCATGCAGACGAGCATGTTCAACACGGTGATGCGAGGCGCGGCGGAGTTGCGTACCGGCCCCGGAAAGGTCGCGAAGTCCGGCTCCAAACGTCTGAACGTGGGCCGAACCGCGCCGCTCGCCTATACGGAAAGCCCGGCGGTGACCGCCCGGGTGAAGAAAAACTTCGTCGCGTTTCTGCGCCGGCAAGGGCTCGGCGACGGCGCCGCTTCGATGGAGGCTTACCTCGCGAAGAACGACTTTCGGGCCGACTGGGCGAAGGCGGCGGCGGGCGACGGCCTGAAGCGAGGCAGCGCCCTCGACGCCCTGACCGAATACTGGTTGACGAACTGGCTGATCGCAAATGGGAAGACGACGAACAACACCCGAATCCAGGCCCAGGGACTGCGGCGGCAACTGGCGCCGGTGATGGCGAGCAACCCGACCTTCGCGAAGCTGTCGAACGCCCAGCGGCAGGAGATCGCGGAGATCTGGATGATCAACGCCGTCGCCCAGGCCGGCGGCTACCTGACAGCGGTGAAGTCGGGCGACCCGGCGATGGTCCGTAAGGCGAGCGAGGCGGCCCGGAGCCGCTTCCGCAACGAGGTGAAGATCGACCTGCGGAACGTGACGCTGACCGACGGAGGATTCGCGCGGGCGTAACCACGATGCTGCTCCTCTCCAGCCTCCTCGTCGCCGCGACCCTCCAGGTCGACCGAACTCAGACCCTCGGCTACAGCTACGCTCAAATCCTGAAGATGGGAGAGAAGCGGTGGACCGACCTCTACGCCCGAAAGCAGGGCGACTCGACCCTCGCCATCAACAGCGGCTTTTCCATCTACGGGGCGGCCCTTGCCTGGCGCAACGACCGTCTGCTCAAGGGTAAGCCGAGCGCCCTTCGCGACCGGCTTCAGGGCTTCAGCGACCACGCCCAGGCGATCGGCGCGGCGGCGACCGGCGGCGGATCGATGTGGACGATCGCGGCGGGCATCGCCTACATGGACGTCGAAAAAACGCTTTACCAAACGCTCGCCCATACCTACCGCGGACCTCACCGGGTCGTCTCGGACGTCGAGAAGGCGGTCGCCCGCCTCGCCGCGATCGGGGCGAAAACCTCCGATCCGAAGGCCCGCGCCGAAGCCAAAGATGAGACGATCCGTCTCCGGGAAGAGATGCGCGGCCTGATCGCCGTCGCCCGCAAACTCCCCCGCCGCGACTCGGACGCGATCCTCGAGTTCGCCCGCAATTCGGCGGCCGGGACCGCCGACGACGCGACGCCGAAGTAAGGGAGGGAAAGAAGAACCCTCCCCTTTTGGGGGAGGGCAGGGTGGGGTCGAGAACGTTCCGCCGTTCAACCGAGCGAAAACCAGAACCGAGCCTTTGCCGAAGCGGCAAGCGGCAAGCGGCGTTGGACGCGGGATCCTCAAACCTGAAGACGCCTTCCTGGCGGGTGGCTTGGACGCAGAACGAATCCCAGAAGGACGGGTAAGGGTTCCGGAGCCGCGCCATGCCAGCGCCTCTCCTTATCCTGCCTCACCCATTCGGAACCCGGCGGTTGGGCAGGCGGTTTGAGCGTCTCTTGCGATGAGACGGGGGAAAGCCGCATGGTCCCGACGATCCGTCTTGATTGCGCTCGACAGAAGAGTCAAGCTTTACGGCTTTCTCGGGAATCATAGCACTTTGGCCTCGATGGGGTCGTCCGCTTTTTATGCGACAAGTCGGTCGGCCATGCCTGCGCGAAGGGCGATCCTGGCTTGGGACGGGGTCTCCGAAAAGCGTTACGGATTCTTAACAGGTTTTGAGTTCGCCGCATCCACCAAGCATTTCTTCTAGTCGTCGCCCGGAAGCCTTGTGGAAATCACGCCCATGACGGAGACGTGTTTTGTCTTAGGCTCGGCACCGACCCGTCGGTTCACCCATGAATCGCAACCCCCACCCCCTGCCTTCGGCGTCTGCCGGGGGCTTTTGTCCTTCCTCGAATGGTCGTTTTCCCGCTCGTCTTTCCCATACAAGCGCGGAGGGGATTCGATGATCACCCTTCGTGAAGCCCTGAACGGAATTCCCGCCTTGCCGCTCGCGGTGCTGAAGGTGCTCGAGGAGACGGGCAAAGAAGAGCCCGATGCGCGGGTGGTCGCCAAAGCGATCGAAGGCGACGTCGGTCTCGCGTCGAAACTGCTCTCGGTCGTGAACTCGCCCACCTACGGCCTGCAAGGGGTGACGAACCTCGGCCAGGCGGTCACGGTCGCGGGGATGCGGCAGGTGCGGAACGTCGCCTTGGCGGTCGGAGCCCTGCGGGCGATCCCGGGCATTCCAAAGGCGGTGCTGGACGGGCTTCTGGAGAAGGCGATCGTCACCGCCCAGACCTCGCGCGTCCTGGCGGCGAAGGGAGGGCTTTCGCTCGAAGGCGCGGACACCGCCCACCTCGGCGGCCTCCTGCGCGGGGTCGGCCATCTGCTCGCGCTCCGGATGGGCATCGCGCGGCCCACCGATCAGGAGATCGCCTATCTTTCGCGCCGGGTCCTCGAACACTGGAAACTGCCCGCCCCGATCGTCGCCGCGGTGGCCCTCAGCGAAGGTCCGTTCGAGGAACCCGGCCCGGCCTGTGCCGTCCACCTCGCGGTCCGCATCGTGGAGAACCGGGGCGGAACGAGCGACCCGATCGCGATGGACCTCTTGAACGTCGTTCCCGCCGACCTGGGCTGCTACGATCCCCGGGTGAAGGTGGCTTAAGCCGCTAGGGGATTCGACGTGACGTGGCGGTCGTCTTCGGTGCGAGTTTTGAAGGTCGGCGTGGTCCTTCGTTCTCCCTTCTAGACGCGATGGACCACGATCGACGTACGCCGTTCGATTTCAGACGACCGCGTGGACTCGACGAGTTGCATCGCCGTAGCCAAGACCGCGGCACTTGCGAGACCAAGCGCCGCGGTCGTTCTGGCCAGCGTGGGACGAGGCGAGGACGAGGTTCCGATCCGCCACACCGAAGCGACCATTCCGAACGCGACGAGGAAAAGGCCGACCGAGGCGATCGCCGGAACCGACAACACGAAGGCCGGTTCGGGAGCGATCGTCGGGAGAGCGCCCTGATGCAAAAGGACGTTTTCTACCCGAGCCTCGACGGAGCGATCGATCGTGGCCTGCTGTTGCGCCAGCGCATTCGCCCCCACGAAGCCGATCGCGTTTGCGGAAACCATCGCCACGAGGGTGATGAACGGGCGCCGCACGACTTGGCCATTCAAACACCATGCCCCCAAGGTCGCGACGACCGCGCAAAGCGTCACTAAGAGGAGCGAAGGGAACACGCCAGTCATCCATTGATCCTTGGCCGGTCTTGGGCTCAAAGCAACCGTTCCACGCCCATGACCGAAATGTCCCTTTGAGGGTTCCAGGCGACGACCGCCAGCGGCTACGGGCGGTAAGAGACCTTGCCGCGCGCTTCGACCCGGATGCCGACGAGCGGACGAAGCTCGCCTTTAAGGTTCGTGGCGCGGTGGGGAAGGACCACGGTGCGCCCATCTCGGGTCCAGCCGACAAGGCGGAACTGCCGGTCGGACACGGGGCTTAACACCGTTTCGGTTTTGATTTTACCGCCGATGGCGTACCGCATCCCGACGCCGTTCGGATAGGTCCGGAGCGCCAACACGGCGGTGGGGTCGGTCGCCCGGGGCCAAAGGGGAATCGCGCTGACGACTTCCCACCCCTTCGCCGCCGGAGGTCCGGTCATCGGGCGGACCGGGTGGGAGGTCTGAAGGAGCAAAGCGGCCAGCACGAAACGCATCATCGCGCCGAAAGGCTACCGAAAGCCCCGCCGCTGTCTGAGCGGAAAAGCCGAGCCGTAAGGCACTCTGAGGAGGAAGCCCCATGAGTCCTTCCGATTTCCCGGTCCTTGCCTTCGCGTCCGCGTCCGAATGGGAGGCGTGGCTTTCGGAGAACGGCGCCCATGCGGACGGGCTATGGCTTCGGATCGCGAAGAAAGAATCCGGCGTGGCCTCGGTCACCTACGACGAGGCGGTCGACGTCGCCCTTTGCCATGGATGGATCGACGGGCAGCGGAAGACTTTCGACGAGGGCGCGTTCGTCCAGAAGTTCACGCCCCGGCGGGCACGAAGCATTTGGTCGAAGCGCAATGTGGGGAAGGTCGAAGCCCTTACGGCGGCGGGGCGGATGCGGCCCGCCGGGCTCGCCCAGGTCGAGGCGGCGAAAGCGGACGGGCGGTGGGACGCCGCCTACGACTCGCCCAAGGACATGGTCGTCCCCGACGATTTCCTGGCGGCGGTCAAGCAGAACGAACGGGCCCTCGCGTTCTTCGAGACCCTGAACAAAGCGCAACGCTACGCGGTCGCCTTTCGGCTGCACCACGCCCGGACCGAAGCGACCCGCCGCCGCCGGATCGAGCGGTTGCTGGCCCATTTCGAGCACGGCGAATTTCCAGACGCCTAATTGATCAGATGAATTTTGGTATGCTTTTCGGCTAGGCTGTCTAGATAATCCTATTTATGTCGCTCCTTTCCGTATCGCCCTCCCCTAGCCCCCAAAATTCATCTGAAGAATCGGCGTTACTTCATCCCGAGGTTCAAAAGGGTGAGGAGGCCGATCGCCGCACCCTCCTTCTCCTCTCGGGCGGCCACTTCACGGTGGACATGTGCCAGGGTGTTCTTCCGCTGACCCTGCCAAGCCTGCTCCTGCGGCTGCATCTCGACTACACCGCCACCGCCTTCGTGGTCACGACGATGTACTTGACCTCCTCCATCGTCCAACCGCTGTTCGGATGCGTTCGGAACGCCGCGGTGTTGCGGACCGCGCTCGTGGCCGGTCCGGCGATCGCCTGCCTTTTCCTTGCCCTCGCCGCCCAGTCGCCGAACTACCCACTCGTCATCCTGTGCGTCGTCCTGAGCAGCCTCGGCATCGCGATGTACCATCCGGAGGCGGTGGCCCGCGCGAACGCGGCGGCGGGAACGGTGCGCAAGGGGCGCGGCATGTCGACCTTCGCCCTCAGCGGCA
Source organism: Psittacara erythrogenys (assembly GCA_031763765.1). Classification (NCBI taxonomy): domain Eukaryota; kingdom Metazoa; phylum Chordata; class Aves; order Psittaciformes; family Psittacidae; genus Psittacara; species Psittacara erythrogenys. The sequence continues at coordinate 36,734 of JASSZB010233353.1, forward strand.
GCATGGGTTTTAGCCTCGGCGCCCTGTTCTTCGGACCGCTGATCGCCTGGGGCGGGCTGCCGACGGTGTGGCTGATGCTCGTTCCGGGATTCCTCTTCTCCCTCCTCATCGGAAGGGGGGTACGTCGAACCGTCGCCACGGGACAAACGGTCGCCGACGTCCAGCGGGTGAGCCGCGCGGCTTGGTTGCCGATGGGACTGCTGATCGCGGTCGTTGCCCTGCGTCAGTGGGCGATCGCGGGCACGATGACCTTCCTCCCGCTCTACTACACCCACGACCTGAAAACGAGTGCGGCGGTCGCCAGCGGGCTTGTGTTCGCCCTTCAGCTCGGCGGCGACCTGGGCACCCTTTCCTCGGGCTTTATCGGCGAGCGGTGGGGCTACCGGAACACGATCCTGTACCCGATGGTTCTGGCCTGCCCGCTCCTGCTGATCTACTGGCGAACCTCGGGACCGGCGACGATCGCGGCCCTGTTCCTCGCCGGAACTTTCCTCGCCATTCCGATCCTCGCCACCACGATGATGGGACAGGAGACCCTGCCGAACCGGAAGGCCCTCGCGGCCTCACTCACCCTCGGGTTCGGAGTGGGCGTCGGCGGCATCGGCAGCGGCTTCCTGGGACGGGTCGGCGACGCCCAAGGGTTGCCCACCGTCCTCTCGGCCCTGGCTCTGGCTCCGCTCGTGGCCGCCGCCCTCGCGCTGGCGATCCCGAAGCGGCCCCGCACCGAGGTTGGGATCTAAAGTGGCAGAGCACGTTCCGCTGCCGACCCGAACCGCCGAAACCCTGCGGCGACGCATCCTTGCGGGCGGCATCGGCTCAGGAGAGCGGCTGCCCACCGAGGCGGCCCTGATGGAAGAGTTGGGCGTGGGCCGCTCGACCCTTCGCGAGGCGATCCGAATCTTGGAGCGCGAAGGGCTCGTCCGTGTCCGCCAGGGCTCGGGAACGTACGCCTGCCGCCCCGATCGCTCAAGCCTCCTCGCGGCGGCGTTCGGTCTGCCCGACGCGTCCCACATCACCGAGGTCCGAACGGTGCTGGAACCCGCCATCGCGCGGATGGCCGCCCTTCGCCGCACCCCGGATCAGGCGCGCGAGATCCTGCGGCTGGCCCAGGCCCGGCGCGTCTATCAGGGCTCGGGCGACAAGGCGCAGCTGATCGAAGCCGACGTCGCGCTCCACCGTGCGATCGCCGGGGCCACGAACAACCCCGTTCTGCGCGACCTGTTCGACGCCTTCGCCCTCGTCCTCGCCGAACTGATCACCGCCGAGGTGAACGACCGCGAGTCGGACCTTTGCGCCGAGGCGCACGACCGGCTCGCCGAGGCGGTCGCGGTGGGCGATCCCGACGACGCCGAAGCCGCGGTTCACGCGATCCTAGACGCGTGAAGCGATTTAGATGCGAGGGGTAGAGGACAGATTTCCAGCAGATTTGAATTTCCTCAGCTATATTGAGGAGGCCAATTCCTCTTATGCTTTCGGGCTAAGGGAAGCGCGTGCTGACCGATGCTCTACTTTCGTCCCCCAACGCCTTACCGAGGAATGATTCTTCCTCTGCTATTCGGAATCCTCCCGTTTTCGGCGGTTCAGCCTCTTTCACGGTCGTCGATCACCCTTCCTTACGAGTCGAGCGAGGCGGGGCGCTCGATCCGCGCGACCGTCGACGGGCGAATCCGGACGATGTTGCTGACGACCGGGCGTCCGTACTCCTTCCTTTCGGGGGTCGGCGGGGCGGCGTCCGACGTCGCGATCGAAGGAACGACGGTATTCCGAGCGCCGCTTCGTGCCCCGACGGAGGCCGAGAGGTCGGCCCTCGGAAAAGCGGAGGGCGGACTGGGGCTCGATGTGCTCGGCGGCATGGCGATCGGCTTCGACTACGCCCGCAAGGAGGTCACCCTCTGGCCGGGCGGAAAGCTCAGCCGCGCCGACGCAGAAGCCTGGGTCGGCGCCTATCCTGCCTGGGGCGAAAAGCAGGGGGTGCGCCGACTGTCCGTCGACAGGATCGAGCACGGATTCCCCACGATCGCGGGAACGCTCGGCGGACGGCCCGCCAAATTCGCGCTAAGCATCGGAGGCCGGGCGCCTTCCCTTGAACCGTCCGTCGCCCCGAATGGCGCGGCGGTAGGGAAAGCCCTCGCGCTCCAAGGCTCGGTATCGCTGGCCGGACTCGAGCCTTCGTGGCTGCTTTACCAGCCCGCGAAAGACAAGGAGATCGGCAAGGGACTCGTTCTGATCGCAGCGGAGGCGAACGACGCGGTCTTTGGTGGAAGGCGCGTGCTGATCGATCTGGCGGCCAACTCCGTTTACGTCGAGGACTTGTCCAAGGCGATCCGCCTGTCCGGTTTCCTGTCGCGACTTACCGAGGTCCCTTTGGAACTGGAGGGCGACGAACTGCGGGTCTTGTTTCCGCCAGGAACCTACTCGGACCGTATGGAACGGCTCAAGCCGTTCGTCGGATGCGCCGTCGTCCGGCTCGCCGACTTTCCCGCCAAGGACTGGGTGGACGCGCTAAAAAATGGATCGGAGGCCGGAGCCGGACGCTTGGCTCCGATGCTGGCGAAGTTGCAGTCGACGTTCCGGATCGAGGTCCTGTCGCCTACGGGCCAAACGGCTGCCATCACGATCCAGAAGCCGTCGTGATGGCACGTCTGGACGCTTAGCTGGCGGATGCGAACCGGTTGCCGGGCGCATCGTCGTGGACGTCCATGCGCACGATGAGGCCGTTCTCGATCCGGTAGACGTGGTCGAGTTCGCCCTGGGAGACGACCGTCCCGTCGGGCGTCTTGACGACCTGATCGACCCGCACCGTCGTCGTTCCGTCCGCCTCGTCGCGGATTTCCAGGGGCTCCACGCTGGGATCCGCGACTTCCCACTGATGCTTCCAGTAGTCGCGGACGGCGGCCTTGCCGTGAACCATCGTTCCTTCCATCGCGTTCGGCCAGTCGACGTCGTCGCTCATCAGTTCGAGCACCGCGTCGATGTCCCGTCGGTTAAAGGCCGCGTAGGCCCGCTGAAGCAGTTCTCGGTTTTCCATGTTCGACGGTTGTTCTACGACGCGAACCTTCGGGCAAGAAGCGTAAGGAAAGATAGACTTCGGACGTTCCAGAAGGATGGTTAACTAAGCACATGCCGCCCACGTCGATCGAACTTCCGCCTGCGCTCGCGGCGGCTTTTGGCGAGAGCCATCGTGCCGAAGACCTCAGCCGTTGGGCTCTGGAAACGTTGGTCCTCGCGGCCGTCGGCGAGAACCTCGTCTCGACGGGTCAAGCTGCGGAACTGCTCGGCTACGGCTATTTCGAGATGCTCGCCCTGATCAAAGAGCGGAGGGTCCCCTTAAGAATCAGCGTCGAAGAGCAAGAGCAGGACGAGGCCGACTTAACCCGGATCCTTGAACTCAGCCGCCCTCGATGATCGTCGTCTCCGACAACGGGCCGATCGGCTTCTTGGTTCAGATCGGGAAGGAAGGATTGCTCGAACGGCTCTACGGCGAAGTGTGGGTACCTCCTGCCGTCATGGAGGAGTTTTTCCGCCGGAACACTCCCGAATCCATCCGCCGATGGGCTCAAGACCCACCCGCCTGGCTGGTGGTTAGGTCGCCCGACGGCGGCAACTCGGAGCCTGGCCCGGGTTCGGGGGAAAGGAACGCGATACGGCTCGCGAAGGAGGCGGATGGGTTACTCCTTTGCGACGACCGACCGGCGACGAATCGCGCTCGCCGCGAAGGCCTTTTGGTAACCGGGACCCTCGGCATCCTAAGGGATGCCCACGTGCATGATTGGGTAGACATCGTGGAGTGCCTCTCCCTTCTTGCCGATAAGACCGCTTTTCGGCTTCCCTCGGAGGAATTTCTGATCACCCTCATCGAGAAGGCGCAGAAGTTAGCCCGGCAAAGACGCTCGGAAATCTCCTGATCGCCCGACCTCCGCTATTCGGCCAAGACGAGCGTGCGAAGGCGTTCGACGTCGCGCATGGGTGAGTGGCCGAAGCTCTTTTTGTAGTCGCGGCTGAAGTGGGAAGGGTCGTCGTAGCCGACCCGGTAGCCGGCGGTCGCGGCGTCGAGCCCTTCGCCCAGCATTAGGCGGCGGGCTTCGTGGAGCCGAAGCTGCTTTTGGTACTGCAGGGGGCTCAGGTGCGTGATCGCCTTGAATTGCTGGTGAAAGCCGGAGAGGCTCATCCCAAGCTCCTTCGCGAGAAGGTCGCTCTTCAGGGGCTGGTCGAACTCTTTCCGCAACCGATCGACCGCCCTCGCGATCCGGTGGGTGTGGCCGCCGAGTTCGGGAAGGTGGCGAAGTCGATGGCCTTGCTCGCCGATCAACAGCCGGTAGACGATCTCACGCATCACCAGCGGAAACATCGCCTGCATCTCGGGCGGGGCGTCGAGCAATCGCAGGAGGCGGGCCGCCGCGTCGAGCAGGCCAGAGTCGAGCGGGCTAAGGCTCATCGCTTTCGCCTCGCCAGGACTTCGGGGCGGCGGCATCCGATGCTCGACCATCACCGAGGCGACGAGCGCCGGGTCGAGTTCGATCCGCAGGGATAGATAGGGCCGCTCCTGCGTCGCGTCGCAGATCGCGAACGTGATGGGCAGTTCCACCGTCGTCAGCAGGTAGTTCTCGACGTCGTAGCGGAAATTCTGGTCGCCAAGATACACCTCCTTCGAACCTTGGACGGCGATGCAGAGGGCCGGTTTGGAACTCCCGTGGATGAGGCCCGTCGACTGCGAAAGCCGCGCGAGGTGCAGACCGGGAACGGGCGTGATCTGGCCGTCCTCCGGGACCCTCGCCCGGATCGTTTCCGCCATCTCCTGCCGGTTGTCGGCGTCCCGCCGTCGTTCGCGCTCGTGGTGAGGGTGCATGTTTGCGATTGATTTTTGTAGCGGCAGGGCAAGCCGTGCCGCTATAAACTGCTCCGCGGCTTTGGAATTTTATCCTAATCTCTTGGAATGACGTCCAATCATCGAAAGGCGGATTAGCCTTAGAATAGATCTTCACAGGCCAAAGGCTTGGAACAGGAATCCATCGAAACATGAGCGTTCAAGACAAACCGGTCGCCCTCGTCACCGGGGCCAACAAAGGAATCGGATTTCAGATCGCGAAGCAACTCGCGGGCCACGGCTTCACCGTGCTCGTCGGTTCGCGCGACCTTGGCAACGGCCAGCAGGCGGCGGAGAGCATCGGGCCGGATGCTGTCGCCCTGCAGCTCGACGTCACCGATCCGGCTTCCGTCGAAGCGGCGGCGGCGCGGGTTCGAAGCGAGTTCGGTCGCCTCGACGTGCTGGTGAACAACGCGGGCATCTCCCACGCTGGAAAGCCGGGCACCCCGCTCGAAGAGATCGTCCAAGCGGGCTTCGTCGGCACCGCCTCGCGCGACGAGGTCCGCGCCCTTTTCGAGACCAACGTGTTCGGCGTCGTCGCGATCACCCAGGCGATGCTGCCGCTTCTTCGCGAAGCCCCCGCCGGACGGATCGTCAATGTGTCCAGCACCCTCGGCTCCCTCAGCGCGACCGGCGAGCCGAACAACCCCGCCCGGTCGCTCTACGGCATCTACTCGACCACCAAGGCGGCCCTCAACATGATCACCGCTAAACTCGCGCTGGAACTCGAAGGGACGCCGATCAAGGTCAACGCGGCCTGCCCCGGCTATACGTCTACCGACTTGAACAACTTCCAGGGAACGCGCACCGTCGAGGAGGGCGCACGGGAACCGGTGCGCCTGGCCTTGCTCGGCCCCGACGGCCCCACCGGCACATTCTCCGACGAGAACGGTCCGGTCGCCTGGTGAGAAGCCTGCGGAGTTAGTCTTTTCGTCGAAAAGAGGAACGCGAAGCGTGTAGCCGAAGGCGCTAGCCTTCGAAAGGATTTTTCGCACCTGGGTCGAATCGTCTTCCCTCCGTTCGACCCTAAGGCGAAGCGAGCTTAAGGCCCGCGAGATCAGGAAAAAACCATGCCTCAGTACCTTGTTGCCATCCACCACCCCGAAGACTACGACAACGCCGTCGAAGACGCGCAGATGACCCGCGAGATCGACCAACTGAACGACGCGATGGTGGCCGCCGGGGTCCGCGTCTTCGTCGGCGGCCTTCAGAAAACCCACCGCGCGAAGTCCTTGCGGTCGGGACCGGGAGGAAAGATCCTCGTCACCGACGGGCCGTACCTGGAGACCAAGGAGCACGTTGGCGGCTTCTGGGTGCTGGAGACCGCCGATCTAGACGAGGCGTTGGAATGGGGCCGGAAGGCGGTCGTCGCCTGCCGGGCTCCGGTCGAGGTGCGGCCCTTCTACCCCGAGGCTTAGGCCAAGGCGAGGATCCGCTCGTGGGCGGCGTCCAACGCCTGCTGGGTGGCGTCCGGCCCCATGGCGACGCCTTCGACGGTGATCGTCTCCACGTCGGTGATCCCGAGGAAGCCGAGCGTGGCGTGGAGGTACGGCGCCTGATGGTCCAACGACTGCATCGGGCCACTGGAGTAGACGCCTCCGGAGGCGAGGACGAGGTACGCCTTTTTGCCCCGGACCAAGCCTTCGGGACCCGCTTCGCCGTAGCGGAACGTCACGCCGCTCCGGGCAATCTGGTCGATCCACGACTTGAGCACGGTAGGAACCCCGAAGTTGATCATGCCGCTCGCCACCACGACCACGTCGGCGGCGAAAAGTTCCGCGACGTAGGCGTCGGAGATCGCGACGAGGTCGCGCTGGGCGGGGGTGCGGGCCGCTTCGGGCGTAAAGAAGGCGCCGGTGATCGCCTCGTCGAGGAGAGGCGGGGGAGCCTGCGAAAGATCGCGCACGGTAAGCGTCGCTTCGGGATGCTCCGCCCGGAGTCGATCGACGAGTTCGCGGGCAAGCCGGGTCGAGTGCGAGGCCTCGCCGCGAGGACTGGAGGTGACGAGGAGGATGTTGTTCACGCTGGGCCTTCCTTTTTCCGTCGCCTGGGGTTTAAGCGACGTCTGTTGTATAATTACGCAGAGGTCGGCGGGACTTCCATGCACAGATCCGCCGATCCGTCGCTTTCCCAACAGATCGGGCGAAGTGTCGAGAAAAAACCCTGATGAGCTGTCCCAACGAAACGCCCCTCGATCCCCGGGTCCGCCGAACCCGCAAGCTCCTGCAGAACGCGTTGCAAGAGCTGGCCTTCGAGCGGCCTTTCGCGTCGATCTCGATCCAGGAGATCGCCGAGCGGGCGACGGTCAACCGGGCGACTTTCTACGCCCACTTTCCCGACAAGCAGGCCCTTCTCGCGAGCGTTTTGGAGGCGGAGTACCAGTCGTTCCTCCATGCCCGCTTTCCCGACGGCCTGCCCGCGTTGACTCCCCAGAACCTCACCGCCGTCGTGGCCGCGATCTTCGAGTTTTTCGGCACGATGGTCAAGGGCTGCCCCGACTCCAACGCGGAAGCGGAGGGCGTCGTCCACCAGACTCTGCAGACGGAACTCGAATGCATGTTCCGCTCGTGGCTGACGAAGGACTTCCCGCGCGAGTTCGCGGGCCATTCGGTGGGCACGCTCGCATCCGTTCTGAGTTGGAGCGTCTACGGCGGCGCCCAACGCTGGAGCCACGGTTCCCGCCGCCGAACCGCCGAGGAGAAGGCGCGGGCGATCGTCGACCTGCTGATGCCCGGCGTCGCGGTACTGGCCTAGCCTCTTCCAAACGCCGCCTGATTGATCTACGCCCTTAGGGAGCCGATTTTGTCGACCTATTCGCCCGAATCCTCGCTTCCGCCGGAGACGTTCGCCTGTGCGAGCGCTCTGCCGAGCCGTCGCGACATCAGACGTCGAGGTTCAGCGACATCTACCATTCCGAACGTGCTTCCAGATACCAAACGCAGGAATCGCCGACATCAGCCAGGCAGAGTTCATAGCCCAAGCCGTTCGCGTTCCATCGGTAACGACGCGAAGCCTTGGCTTTGTAGATTGAGTCAGGCCAGTAGAAGCCAAGCATGGCCTCGGCAGCCGCATCTCGAACGGTGGGCATGTCGGGCTTCCCTCTGTAAAAGTTGGGAGGGGTCGCACTTGAAGCAAGGAATATCCGGTATCCGCGCTTGAGGTTTTCTGGGTCGTGCGAGACCGGTAGGAGACGGAAAGTCGCCGGAAGGACGATGCCACTTTGCTCCGCACATCGCTTGAGATCGGATTCGTCCGTTGATAAGACGCGAGGGTAGGTCGCGAAGTAAGTGGATGCGACCGACACCGCGAATAACAAGTTCATCATAGCGATGAGGAGAACAAAGACTCTGATCGGATTGACCGTATTCGACATTTCAAGGTTATCGGTATCGCTTGAGAAAACGGAAACGAAAGCCTTCGTACCCGGATAACATCTCGATCTCGTTCAAAGGACAGATCATGCGTTCTCACTAGCCCGTGTATCCACTCAGGCGTACTTGGCTCCGACACCCCGAAACTCAAACGCGCCGCGCTGCGTTTGATGTTCGTGCTCTCCTTGGTCCCCAATTTCTTCTTTCAAACAGACTTCGACTCGCAACCGTTTCCGCGGACGTTGGCAGGGCAATCGATGGCAACGATCCAGAAGATGGGCTACAGGATTATTCCTGCTGCCAAGCGGCAAAAGAGTTTGGTAAGAAGCCACGGCACGACCGAAGACGAATACGATGGTCTTTCGCGCAAGGGAGACGTCGTCAATCTTCGCGTAGAGGGCGGATGGCCCAACGCCTACAACCGGTCTCGCCCGGTTCAGCGAATCGAGCTTTCGGTAGAGCTTCAACTTTCGAGAAAGCAGCCGATCAGAGGGGACTTCCTTCCTTGGGACCGAAGTGCGGTCAACTTTCGCCCACACCTTGGAAAAACGGTCGATGTTTCGTATTGGATTCCAGTTCGTCCACAAACGACGAACGGAGAGGTCCGGGCAGAATTGACAAAATTCTGGAAAATCGTCGACGACTACCTGAGGCGGCATAAGTCCAGGTTTGTAGTCGCTCAAAATCCGAACCTCAAGAACATCCTGCCATCTACAATCCTTTACGGATTCGACGCGATTTCTCTTGAACGAGCCGCGGATGCGTTCGGATGGAAGGATTTCCATCCTCTCTACCTTGGCATCCGACCCATTTGGGGCTATCCGATTCGCGTGAAGGGAGTCGCCTTCGATTGGATCGAGAACAAATGGTCGATGCACAAGCGAATCGACGTCAACACCGGATTCTTTTCCAGCACTTCGAATTCATTCCCTCTCAAATCCTCGATCAACCCGAAAAGGTGGGCCGCGAGCGCAAATCGCCGCTATCCTTGGATGAAGACCTTTGTCAAAGGCCGAAAGGCGGATGTCTCGTTTGAGATCGAATTCACCAAAGGAACATCCCTCCTCCAAATTAGAAAGCGGATGGAAACGGCGGCGAACTTCGTCAAGGCATCCCGGAGCTAGGGATCGTACGCTCGGTTCGTTGCTCTTAGAGACACGACGCCCTAAGTCCTTGACCTCCTCTTGATTCTTGCGGAGTAGCGTTGCGGCCATGATCGCCGCGCTTGCCGCCCTCGTGATGGGGCCGCCCGTTCTCACCGGCCTCGACGTTTTGGAGCGGGACGGCTTCGCCCGGCTCCGAGGCAAGCGGATCGGCCTCATCACCAACCACACCGGAATCGACCGGACAGGGCGGCGCAACGTCGACCTGATGCGGAAGGCGGGGATGGAGATCGTCGCCCTGTTTTCGCCCGAACACGGCTTACTCGGACGGGAGGACCACCCCGGGATCCCCGACGATGTCGACGCCGCGACCGGACTGAATGTCTACAGCCTCTACGGCGAGGCGGTGCGGCCCACGCCCAAATCGCTGAGGGGGCTCGACGCCCTGGTCTACGATATCGCCGACGTCGGCGTCCGGTTCTATACCTACGAGACCACGATGGCGTACGGCTTGGAGGCGGCGGCGAAGGCGGACATCGAGTACGTCGTGCTGGATCGTCCCAACCCTATCGGCGGGGTGCGCGTCGAAGGGCCGACCCTGGACGCGGCAAACGTCTCCTTCACCGGCTACTTCGCGGGCGAACCGGTCCGGCACGGCATGACGATGGGCGAACTGGCGCGCATGTTCGACGGGGAGCAACGGCTGGGCGCGAAGCTGACCGTTATCCCCGTCGAGGGTTGGCGGCGGCGCGACTGGTTCGACCAGACCGGCCTTCCGTGGGTCAACCCCTCGCCGAACATGCGCAGCCTCAAGGCGGCGATCCTCTATCCCGGCGTCTGCATGGTGGAGTTCGCGCGGAACCCGTCGGCGGGTCGCGGCACCGACGCGCCGTTCGAGCAGGTCGGAGCCGACTGGATCGACGGCATCCGTCTCGCCCAAGAGCTGAACGCGCGCAACCTGCCGGGGCTACGCTTCTATCCCGTGCGTTTCACGCCGACCGAGGGCAACTTCAAGGGCGTCGAACTGGGCGGCGTCCGCATCGAGATCACGGACCGCGAGAAGGTCGAGTCGGTCCGGATCGGGATCGAGATCTGCGCGACGCTCGAACGGCTGTGGCCCGGCCACATCGAGTGGAACCGGGCCAAGCGAACCTGGGGCAGCGAGGAAGTCCTGCGCCTCATCTCCAGCGGCCAGCCGCCGGAGCGCATCCAAGCCGCCTTCGCCCGAGGCATCGCGGCGTTCAAGGCGAAGCGGGCGAAGTACCTGCTGTATCGATAAGGCGTTAAGTTTAAGGTCGTGAGGTCTTGAGGGAACCCGAAGCGAGCCCGCAGGGCTGTAGCCGGACCCTCCGTGGGTCCGCGTGGCGGCGTACACCGAGCTTAGGCGTTAAGTCTCTGAAAGGGCTAGACTCCCCTCCTAAAGACCTGAAGACCTAACGCTTAAAGCCTTAACGCTTCCCCAGTGCCCCGATCCACTCGTAGCCGCTAACAAGAAGGATTCCGACGAGGACCACCGCCGCCCCGAAGAGGAAGCGCGCTTCCAAGGGCTCGTGCAGAAGCAAGGCCCCGAAGAAGATGCCGAAGAGGGGCGTCATGAACGAGAGCACCCCAAGGCGGGACGCGAGGTACTTCCGCATCAGGCTGAACCAGGCGAGAAAGCTGATGAACGAGACGACGACCGTCTGGAACACGAGGCTGCCCACGGCGATCGGGGCGGGACGGAATCCCGTCTGCCCGGTCGCCACGGCGACGGTGAGCAGAAGGACGAACGCACCGACGAGTTGGTACAACAACGTCTGGGTTGCCGGAACCTCCGAGAGCTTCGAGGTCCGCACCACGACCGTGGTCGCCCCGTACGAAACGCCCGCGAGGAGGGCCAAGAGATCGCCCAGCGGCATGTTCGACGCGGTCGTCGGCCCGTCGTGTCCGGTAAACGCCACCACGATTCCCGCGAGGGCGAGCCCCACCCCCAGCCACTGGATCGGACGAAGCCGCTCCGACGGCAACCGGAGTTGCAGGCCGAGAGCGGCGAACACCGGCGAGGTGTAGAGGAACATCACCGCGTGGGAGGCGGTGGTGAAGCGCAGGCTCTCGCCCACGAACAAAAACTCCAGCGCGAACAACACGCCGACCAGGAGGCCGGGAATCCACTCCCGACCGGAGATGGCGAGGCGTTCGCGGCGGAACGCCACCAGCCCGCCGACCAGTAGGGCGGCCATACCCGAGCGGAGCGAGATTTGGAAAATGGGCGAGGCGTCGGGCGCCGCCGCCTTGACCGCCACCTGCTGCATTCCCCAGATGGCACAGAGCACGACCATGGCAAGGGTCGCTTTCGCGTCGATGGCCCGTCGTTCGGGCATCCTGATTTCATCGTTGCGGCTCACCCCTAAAGTATCGCCGGTCGGGGCACGCCGACCGGCCAGAACCGTACTAGGCGTATTCGCCTAACTTAAAAATCGATCGTCTCGGTTCGCCGCGAAGAGGAGACGGGCGCAAGTTCCACGTCTGAGACGGCCTCTTTCACCGTCTAAGAGAGACTCGGCGACGAGCCGTACCGGAAAGACGCTCCCTAAAAGGGAGGAGAGTAACCATGGAAATCTACCGAAGCGGTTCCCGCCCCTCGGGCCGAGGCCCGGAAGACTGGTTTAGCGGCACGGTCCGCATCGACCCGCTGTTCAGCCCGGGCGAACCGGCCCGGGCGGCGGGCGCCCACGTCACCTTCGAGCCCGGCGCGCGCACCGCGTGGCACACCCACCCCCTGGGACAGACCCTCGTCGTCACCTTCGGGCTCGGTTGGGTTCAGCGTGAGGGCGGCCCCATCGAGGAGATCCGCCCCGGAGACGTCGTCTGGTTCGCGCCGGACGAAAAGCACTGGCACGGAGCCAGCGCGGAAACGGCGATGTCGTACATCGCCATCCAAGAAAGCGTGAACGGCAGCCCCGTCACCTGGATGGAGAAAGTCACGGACGAGGAGTATCGGCGCCGGGACGAAGGAGACCGGTAGGCCTCAGTCCGCGGCGACCATCGAGCGGAGGCGTTCGGCGTCGCGGGCGGGCGGAAACCCGAAGAGCCGCTTGTAATCCTTGCTGAAGTGGACCTGGTCGTCGTAGCCGACCCGGTATCCGGCGCTCGCCGCGTCGAGGTTCTCCCCCAACATCAAGCGGCGGGCGGCCTGGAGCCGAAGCTGCTTTTGGAACTGGAGCGGGCTCATGTCGGTGACCGCCTTGAAGTGGTGGTGGAAACCCGACGAGCTCATGCCCAGATCCTTGGCCAGGCTCTCGATCCGGAGCGGCTTGTCGAAGTCGTTTCGCAGGCGATCGACCGCTTGCGCGATCCGATCCGAATAGCCGCCTTTGAGGGGAAGATGGCGTAGCCGCGCGCCTTGTTCGCCGACGAGGAGCCGGTAGACGATCTCCCGTTGGACCAAGGGCAGGAGAACCCTCGCCTCATCCGGCGAGTCGAGAAGCCGAACGAGGCGAAGCGTCGCGTCGAGAAGTCCGGAATCGAGCGTGCTGACGACCACCGCCTTCGCGTCGCCCTTCGCGGGAGGCGCCGAGAGGGCGGCTTCGACCATCACCGAACCGACGAGAACCGGGTCGAGTTCCAACCGGAGCGCCAGATAAGGGCAGGTTGGAGACGCCTCGACGACCCGTCCCGTCAACGGCACTTCAATCGTCGCCAAAAGGTAATGTTCCGAATCGTATCGGTACATCTTCTCCCCGAGGAAGACCTCCTTCGCCCCTTGGGCGATGACGCAGAGGCAGGGCTTGGAAACGGCGTGGACCCGGTCGGTCGGGACGGTGGCGCGCGTGAGGCGAAGGCCCGGGATCGGTTCCGTCACGCCGTCCGCCGGAACGGCGTTCGCGATCCGCTCGGCAAATTCCTCGCGATGAACCCGATCGATCCTCTCCGTCCTGTCGTCCATGAGGATCATTCTATTTGGCTTTTCTGATCGGCGAGACGGTCGTACAGGATCCGACAAGATTCCCGGAAGAACGACCAATCTCTGGAAGCCCAGCCAAGCCTAGAATGATGAGGAAGAGTCCAAATCCCTTGGAAATTTCGACAACTCCGAGGGACGTGGGCGGGAAAAAGATATGCAGAAAAGGAAACTCGGAAACAGCGGACTCGAAGTCTCGGCCCTTGGCTTGGGCTGTATGCGGATGAGCTTCGGGGACGCGCCGGTGGGCGACCACGCGGAGATGGTGGCGTTCCTGCGGAAGTCGGTCGAGCGCGGCGTCGACTTTTTCGACACCGCCGAGGTGTACGGACCGTTTACGAACGAGCTTCTCGTCGGCGAGGCCCTCGAGCCTTTCAGGGGTCAGGTGGTCGTCGCGACGAAGTTCGGCTGGGATCCGGGCGCCGAAGGCAAGCCGACGCCGAACAAACCGAACAGCCGTCCGGAGCGTATCCGGCAAGTGGCCGAGGAGTCGCTCAAGCGGCTGCGGGTCGACACCATCGACCTCTTCTACCAGCACCGGCCCGATCCCGAGGTGCCGATCGAAGACGTGGCGGGCACGGTGAAGGAGTTGATCCAGGAAGGCAAGGTCAAGCACTTCGGCCTTTCCGAGTCGAACGCCGAGCAGATCCGCCGTGCCCACGCGGTCCAACCCGTCGCCGCTTTGCAGAGCGAGTACTCGCTGTGGTGGCGCGCCATCGAACCGGAGATCCTGCCTACCCTGGAAGAACTCGGCATCGGCCTCGTGCCCTACAGCCCGCTCGGTCGCGGCTACCTCACGGGCAAGGTCGACGAGACGACCACCTTCGCGGACAACGACATTCGCAGCAAGAACCCGCGCTTCACCCCGGAGGCGATCCAGGCGAACCGCGCCGTTGTGGACCTCTTGGCGCGCATCGGACGGGAGAAGGATGCCACCCCGGCGCAGATCGCCCTCGCGTGGCTGCTCGCTCAGAAGCCTTGGATCGTGCCTATTCCCGGTAGCCGAAAGCTGGAGCGTCTGGACGAGAACCTCCAAGCGGCCTCGGTCGAACTGACCCAGAGCGACCTGGACGAGCTTCGGTCCGCGATCGAAGGCATCGAGGTGGTCGGCCATCGGTACTGAGGAAGGTCGTTGAGCGTTTAGGGGACGCGAGGCAAGCCCGCAGGGCTGTAGTCGGACCCTCCGTAGGTCCACTTGGGCGTGACGTCGATCGTGGGATCTGTAGCCGGCGGATGATTCCGTAACGTTGAGAGGGCATAACTATTCCCCGAACCGTCACCGAGGGTCGGCGTACACCGTGACGCGGACCCACGGAGGGTCCGGCTACACGCTCCGCGTTCCCAAAAACGTTCGGCAATCGAAAATCGCCTCACGCCTAAAGACCTTGACGACCTGATCTCTCCGCGGCGCCACCCGCCGGGTCGTCTCGGTAGACTCTTTCTTAATGAGTCTCGGTACGTTCCACTATCCCGTCCCCGTCAACGAGCCCGTCCTGAACTACGCGCCCGGCTCGCCTGAGCGGGCGCGTCTGCAGGCGGTTCTCGCCGAACTAAAGGGGCAGCAGGTCGACGCGCCGATGGTGATCGGCGGCGAAGAGGTCCGCACCGGCAACCGCGTCGCCATCCACCCGCCCCACGAAACCGCCCACACCCTGGGCCACTACCACCTGGGCGACAAGGGCCATGTGGAAGCGGCGATCGACGCCGCCCTGAAGGCGCGCGACGCCTGGGCCGCGACTCCCTGGGAGGACCGCGCCGCGATCTTCCTCAAGGCGGCCGACCTGGTCGCCACCAAGTACCGGCCCTACATGAACGGCACGACGATGCTGGGCCAGAGCAAGAACGCGTACCAGGCCGAGATCGACGCCGCCTGCGAACTCGCCGACTTCCTGCGCTTCAACGTCCACTACCTGAGCGAGATCTACGCCCAGCAGCCGATCAGCGGCCCCGGCACCCATAACCGCCTGGAGTTCCGCCCGCTGGAAGGGTTCGTCCTCGCGATCTCCCCCTTCAACTTCACCGCCATCGGCGGCAACCTCGCCGCCGCCCCCGCTCTCTGCGGCAACGTCGTGGTCTGGAAGCCTTCCTTCGCCCAGATCTACAGCGCACAGATGTTCATGCGGATCCTGATCGAGGCGGGCCTGCCCGCGGGCGTGATCAACATGGTCTTCGCCGACGGCGCGGAGACGAGCGACGTCTGCTTCGCCCATCCCCAGTTCGCGGGCGTCCATTACACCGGCTCGACCGCCGTCTTCAACGATCTGTGGAAGCGGGTCGGGGAGAACGTCGGCCACTACCGCACCTATCCCCGGCTCGTGGGCGAGACGGGCGGCAAGGACTTCGTGGTCGCGCACCCTTCCGCCGACGTCGACGCGGTCGTGACCGGACTCCTGCGCGGCGCGTTCGAGTACCAGGGCCAGAAGTGCTCCGCCGCCTCGCGCTGCTACATCCCCAGCAACCTGGCCGACGAGGTTCGCGCCAAGCTGATCGAAGGGGTGAAATCGTTCAAGGTCGGCTCGGTCGAGGACTTTTCCTGCTTCGTCAACGCGGTGATCCACGAGGGCAGCTTCGACAAGCTCACGGGCTACCTGGAGCGGGCGAAGACGGACGAGAAGGCGACGATCCTCGTCGGCGGCGGCTCCGACAAGTCCGTCGGCTACTTCGTCGAGCCCACCGTCATCGAGACGACCGATCCGAAGTACGCGACGATGTGCGAGGAGCTTTTCGGCCCGGTCCTGACGATGCACGTCTACGACGCGGAGCGGTTCGAGGAGACGCTCGACCTCGTCGATTCCACCTCGCCGTACGGCCTCACCGGCTCGATCTTCGCCCAGGATCGCGCCGCCGTCGTCCTCGCGACGAACCGGCTGCGGAACGCGGCGGGCAACTTCTACGTGAACGACAAGCCGACCGGCGCGGTCGTGGGCCAGCAGCCGTTCGGCGGCGCCCGCGGCAGCGGCACGAACGACAAGGCGGGCTCGGCCCTGAACCTCTACCGGTGGCTCAGTCCGCGCACCATCAAGGAGACCCTCGTCTCGCCGACGGATTACCGCTATCCATTCATGCAGGAGTAGGTCATCAGGCCGTTAGGTCTAACGCGAAGCGTGTAGCCGGACCCTCCGTGGGTCCGCGCCGCCGCGTGCGCTGACCCTCAGGGCCTGCCGGGGGAAAAAGTCACGCTCTCGCGACGGCACGAACCATCCGTCGGCTCCAGATCCCCTCGGTGCCTTCTCTGTGTTCTCCGTGGTTAAAAGAGGGTCGTGTCCACGCGGCGTTACGCCGCATCTGGGGTAAGCATCCTTTGGTGGACCGGCGGGAGATCGTGCATATCGATATGGACGCGTTCTACGCCTCCGTGGAGCAACGCGACGATCCGGGGTTGCGGGGCAAGCCGGTCGTGGTCGCCTGGCGAGGGGCGCGTTCGGTGGTCTGCGCGGCTTCGTACGAGGCGCGGAAGTTCGGCGTGCGCTCGGCCATGCCTGCCGTGACCGCCGAGCGGCTTTGCCCCCACGCTCTCTTCGTTCCGCCCGACTTTACGCGCTACCGAGCGGTCTCCCGCGCCTGCCGCGAGATCTTCCTTCGCCACACCGACCGCATCGAGCCGCTTTCCCTCGACGAAGCCTATCTGGCGATCCCGGAAGGTTCGCGCGGGCTGGAGGTCGCCCAGACGATCCGCGCCCAAATCTGGGAAGAGGTGAACCTTACCGCCTCGGCGGGGGTCGCCCCGAACAAGTTCCTGAGCAAGATCGCCTCCGACTGGCGCAAGCCGAACGGGCTGATGGAGATCCGGCCCGAGGAGGTCGAGACGTTCCTCGAAGACCTGCCGGTGGGCAAGGTTCCGGGCGTCGGCAAAGTGACCCAAGAGCGGTTGGCGGGACTCGGCATCACCGTCGTCGGCCAGATCCGGCGGGCGGGACGGATCGCGATGGAAACCGCGTTCGGACGTTCGGGGCTTCGGCTGTTCGAGCTTTCGTGCGGCATCGACCGGAGCGAGGTGGTCTCCGACCGGCCCACCAAATCGATTTCCGCCGAGGATACGTTCACCGACGATCTTGCCCTGAAGGAGACGACCCCGACCCTCGTCCGGCTCGCAGAACGGGTCTGGATGCTCGCCGAAGCGGAGGGCCGCCCCGCGCGGACCGTCGTCCTGAAGCTGAAGACCCGCGACTTCCGGATTCTCACCCGCAGTTCCACCCCGGGCGGATCGATCGCGTCCGCCGACGAACTGGTCGAGATCGCGGTCGGCCTTCTTGATCGGGTCGAGCTCGATGCCGACACGACCTACCGCCTCGTCGGCGTCGGCCTCACAAACTTTTACGATCCCGAAGACCCGCTCCAGCCGACGCTCTTCTGAATCCTGAAGTCTTTAAGTCATTAAGCGTTAGGGAACGCGAAGCGTGTAGCCGCCGGTTCGGTGCCGGCGCGAGGGCGTCACGTTCTCTTTTTCACCACAGAGGCACAGAGGAGACACGGAGGATGCGGAGCGAGCCCGCAGGGCTTTAGCCGGACCCTCCGTAGGTCCACGAGGGCTTCAGGTCGTTAGGTCTTTAGGAAACGCGGAACATGCCGTCGACGCATATCGTACCGCCGCATTCTTAACGATCTAATGACCTAACGACCTTTTCTCCACTAACGCAAGATCGACCTGCTGGCCCGCCTTGCAGGCGATTTTCAGGGTCGGCGTCGCCGCCGTGACCTCCCCGATCCGTTTGCCCGATGCCTCCACGACGTAGCGAACGCCCGGCTTGAGGTCGAAGAACCGGTGGGTCAACGCGACGCTTCGTTCCCGAGCCCGGAAAGCCCATTCCTTCCGGCCCTCCCACTGGGTAAAGCCGAACAGGATCAGGCTTTTGCCCACTCCCAAGACCTCGAACGCGGGCTGGGAATCGTTCCTTGAGAAGAGCGCAAAACCATCAGGGCGGAAATCGATTCCGAAAGGCCGTGCGGGCGAAATGACCTTGAGGGCACCGTAGCCTACGCCGTAGGTGCCTTCCGAAAGCGAAACGCGGAGGCGACGTCCCCGGAAATCGTAATCGATCTGGGTGCCTTCCATTTCGGGCGTGAGGTGCGGTTCCAGGTAGAGACGGTTGTACTTCGGCTGGATGCCGAAAAGGTCGCGGTAGAGGCCGGTCAGCGCGTTGCAGTTGTTGGCGAGGATGTCGTCGCCCGCGCCCCGACCGTCCTTCCGCAGGTAACGCTGAAAGGCGAGGCCGTCCTTCTTGTACTGCTCCACGATGCGCCGCAGGTACTTCAACGCGAGGGCGGGTTGGGTCGGAGCGTAGGCGCGGATGCCATATTCGGTCCAGGCGAGAAAGACGTCGCCGTTCTCGTAGGTTGGGAAGACGTCGTTCGCGCCTTCGCCCGGAGCGTAGCCCTCGAAGCAGGCGGGCCAGGCCAGAAGCGATTCGGCCTCCATCCGCCGTTCCATCGTCGCCAAGAGCCGGTCCCGATCCGAGCCCTCGCAGAGCCCTTCGGCGACGGCGGTGAGGTTGACCGGCACGACGAGGTTGTCCCCGTGGAGCGTGCCGTCGGCGTCGCGCCAGTACACGTACCAGCCTTTTCGGACGTTCCAAAAGCCGCCCTCGGTGGTCGGCTTGTTGAAGCTTCGCTTCAGCTTCTCCGCGAAGGCGGCGTAGCGGCGGGCGCGGGCGTCGTCGCCGAGAACCGCCTCGACGTTCGCCCACTTCCGCAAGGCCCCGTAGAGTTGGGCGTTGACGAACGCGTTCTCGTGGCCCGCCCAGACGATGTCGAGCCAGTCGCTGGAACGACGTTGGGCGGTGAGGGAGTTCTCCATCTCCACCAGGCCGTCGCCGTCCGCGTCGCGGCGCAGGAGGTAGTCGAGGGCCGATTCGCAGGCCGCCTTCTGCCGCCGGGTCCAGAGGAGATCTCCGCTCGCGTCGAACTGGTCCGCCACGTTCGTCACGTAGGAGCTTTGCGAGTCCATCAGCCGCCCCCACTGCGCCTCGTAGAATCCGGTGGCGGGATCGTAGGTGCCCGCCTGGGCGTCGCCCGCGTCGTACTTCCAGCGGGACTTCACCATGCCGTCGGGCATGACCGCGTCCTTCCGGGCGCGATCGAGAAAGCGGGCGCATGCCGTGGTGTAGTTGGGATCGTTCAGGGCGGTTCCGACGCGGGCGAGCCAGGGCTCGTGCATGCAGATGTAGCCGCTGTACCAGCCGTTGCTGCCCACGAGGTCGTCGTCGATGATCCCGATCCGCCCGATGGTGTTCGAGAGTTCGGTGATCGCCGCCGTGTCGAGTCCCTTGAAGTCGCCGCGTCCGAACGTCTCGCGGTAGCTTGCCGCCCGGAGTTCGAAGGTCGCACTCACCCGTTGTGCGGCTCCGACCGCGAAGCCCTGCCAAACGTCTTGACGGTTGCGCTGGAACCGCGAAAGGCCGTGCTTCGGGCGCAACGGCTCGCGGGTGATCGCCGCCGTCATCGACATCGAGTCGCCCGGCTCGCGGGTAAACCGAAGCGCGGCGGCGGCGTCCGTCTTGGTCGAGAAGCGCAGGCAGGCGTCGGTGGTGGGGTTCCAGAGGCTGGCCGAGCCGGTGTGGACGCCGTAGGTCGCGTTCGGCAGATCGAGCAGCTTGCCCCAGGCGACGCCGCCCGTACCCAGCAACGCACCGTTCCAAACGTCCATCGAGCGGAACGCGAGCGACGGCATCGCGGTCCCGGCGATCATTCCTCCATCCCGGTAGCGACGATCGATCTGCCAACTTACGCCGTCCCGTTTGACGAGAAAGGTCCAGTCCTCGACGACCCGCATCCCCTCGTCGCCGTAGGCGATGCCGCTCACCCTTAACCGGTCGCCGTTCCGCTCGACTTTCGGCGGATGGGCCAGGATGGCGGTGGTCAACCACCGATCGCCGACTTGGACGCCGCTCCAAAGGCCCCGCTCGCCGGCAACATCGTTGCCCAACGTCTTCAGGCGGTCAATGATGCAACCCTTCGCGTAGTTCAGCCGCAGTTCGAGCCGACCGGAGCCGTCGCGCAGGACGGCGGTCCGCTGGGCGGCATCGACGACGATCGAGGGATCAAGGGGCGGCAGGAGAATCATGGAGGGCGTCTTCTATCGTAAGCGATACCGACCGAGCCACCGTTAGTCCGAAGCGGACAAATCTCTTGTCGATTCGTGACCTTCGGGCAAGCCAAGGCGCGGGGCGCTCTGGAGTACGGCGATTCATAGCCGCTGTACGTCAGCCGATTTATCGGCGCGATGATGGGCGGTTCACGGAGCTAAAGCTCCTGGCGAGAGCGGGGCTAAAGCCCGCGCAGTCCAGAGCGCTTCACGCTGAGATCGACTGATTCATCGGAAATAGGAGAAGGGGCTTTCGTGAATACCTTTCAGAGCGTCATCGAGTGAGACTTTCCACCCGTTCGACGCCTGAATCGTCCGTCCAACGGATGGTCCGGGTCATGAACGGGAAGCACACCACATCGACGCCCCCATGTTCATTGGCTTCAAAGGCTTTGCCATCGACGAGGACAATCTGCCCCGCGCGGTCACCCATACAATCGTAAACGGTGTAAGTGTCTATCGTCCATCGGGCGAGAGTGCGGACAGAAACAAGTCCGAGTGGAAGGATGGCGAGAACCGCACCCGCCCAAAGCACCGCTCTTTTCTTCATAGTCCGGACGCCTCGTCCTCCCGCGGAGGCGTCGAAGGCCCATCTGCGCGGAACAGGGTGGATGGAAAAAGGAATCGCCAGCGGCCCCGCTTTAACCGCAAGGTTCGACCGTCTGCGCTTAAATCGTAAGGGAAGGCTTTACCGATCCAGGCGTCGGTGGCCAGCCACTTCACGTGCAGCCGTCCGTTTTTCGTCCCCCAAGTCGAGCGGCGTGGTCCCACTTTGGGCACACCGCGCAAGTCTTCCCACCAGGTTCCGTTGGCGTCGAAGGTCAGCGTTCTCTGCTCGGAAAACTGGTCTAACCTGCCGGCTCCCACCCAGCGTCCCAGAAGCCTTGGATCGTGCTCGTCTGGCACGACGATGAACCAGCCTCCCATCAATGCGGTTTCGAGGGAAAAGTAAGCGATGGTCGTCCCGCCCAAGATCCAAGGCCATCTTCGGGCGACCCATCCGCGGTCACGCCTCATCCTTTTGCCCCCATCGATTCGCTAATCCCTGTTCTTCGATACGCCGTCGGGCTGAGGCCGTAGCGGGCCCGGAACCGTTTGGAGAACTGCTCGGGCGAGGCGTAGCCCACCGCCGTCCCTACTTCGGCGCAACTCAGGTCGGAACGACGTAGCAAGAGGGCCGCCTTTTCGGCCCGGAGGACGCCGAGGTAGGCCATCGGGGAGACTCCGACCTGATGGGTAAAGAGGCGGGAAAGGTACGCCTTGTCCAACGTCGCCTCCTTGGCCAAAAGGGGCATCGTCCACGGCTCGTCGAGACGATCCTCCATCGCGGCCAGAGCCGTCTCAACGGCCGGATGGAGCGCCTGCATGGGAGTCTCCGCCGCCTCCGCGAACTGGTCGAGGCACCAGACGAGCAGCCCCAGGGAACCGGTCGCCCGCCGGTCGAGCCGTTCCATCGCGTCGAGAACGCCGACCACGTCGCTCGGAAGCCGGGTGGCGAGGAGGCCGGTCCCGGGACGCAGTAGGCGGCGCACCCGCTCGTCCAGCAGGTCGCGCCATTCCGACCGCGCGAAGGCGGGCGGAAAGCAGAAGTTCACGACTTCTAGCCCTTCGCACGCGCGGTACGCGTGCCAGGTGCCCGGACGCAGCAGCATCGCCTCGCCCGCCTTCAATTCGGAGGTTCCTTCGGTGCTTTCGTGGGTCGACCGTCCGCCGAGCACCACCGCGAGTTCCATAAAGTCGTGGTCGTGGACGCCCTGATCGCCCGTCAGCCGGTGTCGCTCGACGGTGATCCGCCCGTACCGTCCGAAGACCTCGTCCCACCGCAGGACCGGATGCGCGATTGTCATGAATCGACAAGGATTTTGCCCTCTTCGGCCTAACGGTCGCCGGATCGACGTCGCTATCCTCCCTCTATGGAAGCGTCCGCCCAGGAGTATCGCCAGAACGGTTTCGTGAAGGTCGAGGGGGTTCTGTCCCGCGAGGAGGCCCTGCATTACCGCGAAGCGGCCCTCGCCGCCTCCCGCCGCCTACGGGACCTGAGCGCGGGCAGCCGGATCTTCAACCAGTTCGTGAACGTCTGGACCCAAGACGAAACGATGCGCGAACTGACCCTGCACCCGGCGATCGCCCGGGCGGCGAAGGCGATCTCGGGGATGGACCTCCGCCTATGGCACGACCAGATCCTCATCAAGGAGCCCGGCGTCAGCAAGGCGACGGAGTTCCACCAGGACCAGCCGTACTGGCCCCACGCCGACAGTCCCAACCCCATCTCCTGCTGGATCGCCCTGGGGGACGTTCCGGTCGAGAGCGGCTGCATGACCTTCATTCCCGGTCAGCAGTCTCGCCGCGAATTGGTCGCGCAGGACCTCAGCGATCCTTCCAGCCTCTTCCAGATCGCCCCCGACCTCGTGTGGGCGCCCCGCGTCACCGTTCCCTTGCGGGCCGGCGACGTCACGTTCCACCACGGTCGTTGTCCCCACATGGCGACCCCGAACCTCTCCGCCGAGCCGCGCGTCGCCCACGTGGCGATCTTCGTCGCGGCGGACACCCGGTTCAATGGCGCGGGACACGTCGTGACCGAACCGCTGGGCTTGACGAAAGGCGACCCGTTGCCGGACGCGCACTTTCCGCGGGTTTAGGTGACGCCGCGAGCCCCTTCGTGCCGAAAGGGAAGGTCATTACGCGAAGCGTGTCGCCGGAGGCGCAAGCCTTCGCAAGAACGCTTAACGACCCAATTTCGCCGTCAAACGTCCAAGGTCCTTTCGATGGGCCACCCGCTTGCCTTCGACGAGCAAGGTCAGGCCCGCGCCGCGACGGTAACGGGAGCCGTCGCGGTCCCAAAGAATCGTCAGCAGGCGTCCGTGGTAGGGCACGCGGTCCAGGCAGAACCAATCCCAGCCATCTTTAGGCAGGAGCGGGTTGACGACGACCCGGTTCCCGGCGTCGGGCCGCAGTCCTGCAAGGCCGGTCACCACCAGATCCGCAAAGCCCGAATGGTTGTAGCAGACGCTACGCGGCAGATCGACGATCCACTTGCCGGTGTCGGCGTCGAGATCCTCCGCCACCCAGGGTCGTCCGTCCTTGCGTTGGGAGCGGGCATAACGCAGAAGGGCGTCGAAGTACTGGGCCTTGGTGACCGCCCTTTGCCGAGAGTCTTGCAGCAGGTTCGCCATCGCGACGAGGGTTTGGGTCGTCGCGTACGGCCACGATGGGCCGTTCCAAAGGCAGTCGTGCGGATCGGGCCGCATGAAGCCCTTCGCCCGCCGCTCGGCGGTGGTCGGTCCGAAGGGGGCGGCGAACCCCTGCGGATCGAAAAGCTGTTGCCACGCCGTGGCGTACTTGGCGTCGGGCAGGTTGAAGGCCCACGGCACGTAGCCCATCTGCTCCCGGATGCCGACCGGTTCCGTCCTGCCCCGAGGCACGGTCTCGAAGAAGCCGTCCTTCGCGTTCCAGAGCCGTTCCTGAACCAAAGCCTTGATCCGCTTCGCCTTGTCCCGGAACTCCCTCGCCAGTTCTTTTCGGCCCGCCCCTTCCGCGATCTTCGCGAGGGCGGATGCATCGCCGTACTGGTAGGCGTTGATCGTGGGCCGGTAGCCGCTCCCGCCGAGCGAGAACTCCATCCCGTCCCGGTCGTCGATCTGGAAAAAGAGGCCGTTCGGATCCTGATGGTCCGCTTCCCAGGCCCGGTAGTTGGCGACCAACGGGTCGAGAAGCCGTTCCCCCAACGCCCGATCGCCGGTGGCGAGGGTGAGGGCGCGGATCGCGTCGGCGATCCAGAAACTGTAGAGGCGGGGCTTCGCCTCGGGCCGGAACCAAAATTGGGTGTAATCCGCGAGGTAGGTCGGGGTGCGGAGCCAGCGCCCCTCGTAGAGGTGGTGGCCCGCCGCGCAGGAGATCGTATTGTAGGCCCCGGCCCAGGGGACGTCCGGCAGGAACTCGGTGACGACCCAGCCGGCGGGCGTTCTTTTCAGGTGCTTCCGGTAGCACCACCATCGGTAGGCGTAGAGTTCATTGAACGACTCGTCCGGGCACTCGAACAGCGGAATCTCGCGGGACAGGAAGCTCCACGCCTCCGAGTTAGGGATCGACGTCCCTTCGGGCAGGGCGTCGGGCACGTCCTCCCGGTTGAACCGTTCGACGTAGGGCTTGAGCGCGGCCACGTTGAGCGGCCCGCCGGAAGGTTCGTCCGCTTGCAGAAGGTTCGCCGACAACACGAGGGCCACGATGCACATGAGGGTGGCTGCATTGTACGCGGAGCGGGGCAGTCGTCAGGGCGCTAGATTAGGAGGGGCTACCATCTTCCTCAATCGCTCGATATTCTCAAGGCGAGTTCAGAAAGCCAACGCTCGCGCAGGTTGGCGTGAGCAACACCACGCTCCGCATTTTGCTCGACGCCTTTGAAGCGTAAAAACGCTTCGTCGGCTCGTTCGTCAGAATGGCTGTCGTGTTCGCCGTTCTCCTTGCACTCGCGTCGCCTCAGCTCGACCCCACGGCTTGGGAACTGCTGAAAAAGAACCGCGATGCGATGCTGGGACTTCAGGGGTTCCGGGCGGAGGCACGCATCGTATCGGAGCGCCCCGACGACGAATCTCAGAAGCCGCAACGATCGTTCAAATTCTCGACGATCGTCGCCGGTCGACCGAAACTGATGCGGTACCGGAAGTGGGAGTCTGAGACGACCGCGATTCTCAAGCCTCAGGGACGGATTCCCGACTTGGAAACGGTTACAGACGGTGAGACAGAATGGACGGCTTCTCCGCGAACTTATCTGTCGATCCTTGCGCCCGGCATCGAACACGTCGGCTTCGGAGAATACGTTTACGAAGCATGGGACGGTTTTTTCGAGGGCAGGACGTCTCTTTTTACCCAGCAGCAGCACGCTCAAGAATGAAAGGCGTTGATCGCGATGCGCTATCTAGGACGGGAAAAGATCGAGGGGGAATGGTGCGATAAGGTGGAAGTCGAACGGGAGGAGCCCGACCAAGCGGTTCCGATCCATTTGCG
The DNA here is from genome assembly GCA_031763765.1 of Psittacara erythrogenys. Lineage (NCBI taxonomy): Eukaryota > Metazoa > Chordata > Aves > Psittaciformes > Psittacidae > Psittacara > Psittacara erythrogenys. Next base: position 62,097 of record JASSZB010233353.1, read on the forward strand.
TGACGCCCTGTTCTTTCGCTCCGACGGACTACTCCGAAGACGGATCCTCAGAACGGAAGCCGAGGGCAAGGCTTACTCTACCACCGTCGACGTCCTCCGAATCGAGAAAAACCCTGATCTGCGGCGGCAATCCTTCGTCTATAAGCCGCCCCCCGGCGTCGCCCTGATGCAGGCGATCTTAACAGGTGGAACTCCTGCCCCAGATTTCTCGGCCAAACGCGAAGACGGACAGCCGATCCGCCTGTCCAATCTCAGAGGCAAAAAAGTCGTTCTCACTTTCTGGTCCTCTTGGAACCGCGACCAGGCCGCAATGGCGAGGATCCAAGACGTGGTCGATCGATTGCAGAAAGAAGGCCACCCCGTCACCGCCTTAGCGGTAGACGATTCGGAGAAGGCTTCGGATTTTCGTAAGCTGGTCAAAAAAGAAGGCGCGATTTACCCCGTCTTCACCTTTGCCCACGCGACGCCGCTGATCGCCGTCAGCAACGGGCTTTATCGAGCGTCGGACTGGCCCGTATGGTACGTTATCGATTCTTTGGGAACGATCCAGGCATCAAGCCGTGGCGATGTCGGTCTCACAGACGACCTTGAAGAAGCGATTCGAGCGGCGAAATAGGTCGACGGACCTCGAGGCAATCCAGATCGAAAATCCGCCGCGAAGGGGCTCGCGGCGCCACACCTAAAGACCGGATGCCCTAACAAGCCTCTTGCGCCGGGGCGGGTTGGAGCCTTGCTTGCATCCGGCCGTGGCTCCAAGGGATCAGGCCCGCCGCCAGGATGATCAGCACGCCCACGAACGTCGCGGTCCCGACTGGCTCGCGGAACAGGAGATAGCCGAGGACGACGCCCCAAAGCATCTGGACGTACTGCGTCGCCGCCAACCGGTTGGCGGGCGAACGGCGCGCGGCGACCATGCTGCAGAGCTGAGCCAACGCCGCGAAGCCGCCGTAGCTCGCGATGGCGAGGGCATCGCCTGGCCCCGGAACCTTGAAGTGCGGGATCATCAGCAGCCCGTTGGCAACGAGCGGACCGACGAGGGTCGCTCCGAACAGGGAGATCCGCTTCTCCCCCTCGCCCGCCAGCCGGTAGGAGACCACGGAGGTCGCGGCGCTGACCCCGACCAAGAGGGCGGCGAAATGGCCCACGTTCAGCTCCCGGAAGCCGGGACGAAGCACCACCAACACCCCGACGAAGCCGAGGACCACCGAGGCCCAACGCACCAGATCGACCTTCTCCTTCAGCAACGCCACCGAGAGCAGGGTGACGAACATCGGCATAAGGAAGATGATCGAGAACGCCTCCGGCATCGAGAGGTGGGTGAACGCCACCACGCTCGTCACGATGCTGATCGCGACGGCGACGGTGCGGAGCAACCACACCGGGCGGCGCGTCGTCCGGAACAGGTCCGAGTACCGGTCGCCCGGCGCCTTCACGAACGGCAGCGCCGGCACCGCGCAGAGCGAACCGAAAAAGGCGACCTCGAACGGATCGATCCGCCCGCCGACGAGTTTCACCGACGCGTCGCTGATCGAGAAGAACGAGTAGGCGATCAGGGCGATCGCGACGCCGGTCAGCGGCGGTCGATCTTTGAGGGGCAGATTCATCGAGGGGTCACGCGGCGGTTCCTTTCTGGAGCGGAACGTCGGCGTTCACCTCTCGGGGGCGGCTCTCGAAGCGTCCGAAGACGCCTCACCCTTAATGATGGAGGCGGGACGGTTCGTTCGTCAACGCCCGTAGCCTGGGATCTTCCATCGTTCGGTGCCGCCGCCGGGGCGTAAAGTCGCAGGAGGCGGAAAGCTAAGCGAGCGAACGTGGGCGACGCGACCGTTCAGTACTTGAAGACGCGCACAACTTGGCCCTCGCGGGCGAGGATGCCGATGCCGGAGTATCCCCACCCGGAGTAGGTTCCCGCCTTGTCGCCCATGTGCCGCTCGGGAGGGCCGTACCGGGAAAAGACGTCGCTCATCTCCATCCCTACCGAGATCGACGCGACCGTCGGCTTGGGAAAGGTCCGTACGACCACCGGGGCGACCGGTCGAGCCGGAGCGCGACATCCGGCCAGCAACAAAGGAGCGAGGAGAAACAGCCGCATGGCGACAATGACCGGACCGCTCAGGGCAACGCCTCAGAAAGGGAAGCCGTTCCGTCGCTCGCATCTGCAGACTCGGAATTCCGGCCCGAGCCGGATCGGGGGTCGATTTTAAGGATCCGAAACTCCGCGCCTTCCCGGAAACGGAGAGGGCTAATCGTTCGGGAAAGCCCGGGCGAAGTAGGCGGGGGCATTGCCGAGAAGCGTCTGGAAAGCCCGATCCCGCAACGCGTGAGACCGGTCGCAATGGAGTTTCGACATGCTCCTGACGTACCGCGCGTGAAGCCGCGTCAGCTGGGCCAGTTCACGCATAAGCCGAGCTTCGCCGAAGGGCCCGTGGGAAGGATGGCGCGAAACGTCTTCGGGAAGGCGGCGCAACTCGTCCATGCTTCTTTTGGACCTCTTAACCCAAGGACTTCGTTCGGGCATTTGTGAGGACTCGCGCGACCGCCGCTCGCACCGGCGCGAGGTCGAACCCTGAGGAGACGCCCGGACCGTCGTGGCGGGGTAGGGAAGGCTCGACTCCGAACAGGACGCGCGGCCAGCGGGGATGCAGGATCTCGCCCAGTAGGCGCGATGCCGCCTCGCCCGGATCGGTCGCGAGGCCCTGCGTCTTCAAGTAGTCCGCCAGACGGGATTGAACTTCGGCGAACACGACTTCGTAGAGGCTGGCCGTCCCCTCGGCGAAGCGGGGCGCCTCCGCCATGCCAAGGCGGCACATCTGGACGTTGGCCTCGTAAAGCATCGACTCTAGATAACGGCCGCAGAAGAGGGTCAACGCCTCGGCGGGATCGTCTCCGTAGTCGCCGGGCGTCTGCATCCGGTCGAGGAAGAGCCTTCGCACCAACCCGACGACGGCGAGGAACAGCCCTTCCTTGCTCTCGAAGTGGGCGTACAGGGTGCGTTTCGACGTTTCGGCGCGGGCGGCGACCGCGTCCATCGACGCGCGTTCGAACCCAAGTTCGAGGAACGTCTCCTTCGCCTTCCACAGGATATGCTCCCGCAGGGTTTCGCCCCTTCTCGCCATCTCCCCTTAATGATCCCCCGTCGCCGGGGGATCATGTGCGATGGCTACCGGTTCGGCATCGGGGCCGTCATCGGCTGACTGCCCTGGGGCATCGCCGGGGCGCCGGCAGGCGCCGAGCTCGGTGGGGGCGGCGGCGCGACCTGTTTGCCGGGCACGTATTCCTCCGAGGAGGCGCAGCCCGCCCCGACCAGCAACGCGGCGGCAAGGACGGCGAGAGCGAAGGGCTTCAAGGCTGGCATCCGTAGAGCGCGCCCGTGTTGTTGATGTTCAGCGAGGGATCGGTCAGCGTCGCGACGTCGGGAGTGGTCCAGACCCAGTCCTTGCCGTTGAAGTACCAGGCAGGCGACCAGGTCGAGCCCAGTTCCCGGTAGGTGATGGCGGTCCGCTTCTTCCACTTGGCGTGGCCGTCGCCGTACGTCAGGTTGCCACCCTTGTTGAACGTGCTGCTGAAGATCGACAGGTCGAACGAGTTGCAGTTCCGCGCGTTGCGGTCGATCATGTACGGTCGGTCCGGCGCGGAGCGGATCGTCTCGCCCATGTTCTGCAGGTAGACGATGTTCGCGGGCATCTCGACCGTGGTGACCGATCGGTAGCCCAACGCGCCGTTCTGCGCATACGAGGTGTTGCCCGCACCGGAGGCCGGAGTGAAGGCCCAGGGCGTGCCCATCGATTTGGTGTTCGAAGGACAGACGAAGAATTCAAGGCTCTTGACGTAGGGGAAGGTCGAGCGTGCCCAGTTCGCCCGGGCAGCCGGATCCATCCAGCCTAGGGGAAGGTTGTTGCCCGGGGCGAGCCACCAGGCGCCGTTGTCCTCGACTTCGGTGCCGGGAAGGTTGTCGTCGTTGTCGCCCGCGTACATCATGGTCGCGAGGCCGAGTTGCTTGAGGTTCGAAAGGTCGGCGGTCTTTTTCGCGGCCATCTTCGCCTGGGCGAAGACGGGGAACAGGATCGCGGCGAGGATGGCGATGATGGCGATGACCACCAGGAGTTCGATGAGGGTGAAGGCTTTCTTGGCAAACATGATGAATCTCTTCGATGAGGCTTCTCGACCACCACACCCGTTGGACAGGGCTACAATGCCTTAGTCGGTCCGACGGCCGTACGGTGGCGCAAAATCATATTAGCCTAGAGCTAAAGGGATTTTGCATGAATTTTCTTTGAGGTCAACCATGGGAGACAAAACGCAAGGAAGAGTCGATCGGCGCTCAAGGCTCAGCGACGTTGCGGGGTTAGCCGGCGTCTCCCCCAGCACCGCTTCGCTCGTGCTGGCGGGGAAGGGCGACGCGCACCGGATTTCGGAGGAGACCGACCGGCGGGTGAGGGAGGCGGCGGTGAGCCTGAACTACGTGCCCAGCCTCCTGCACCGCTCCGTCCGGCGGGGCAAGACCGGCATTCTCTCGTTCTACAACTCGTTCCGCAACCGGGAAGCCGGAGACCTCTACATGGATCGTCTCTCGGCGGCGGTCGAACACGCGGGCGGGCGGAAGCGTTACAACGTGCTCGTCCATTGCTTTTTCGAGCCGTCGGTCCAGCAAACGTTCGAATTCATCAACGGCGGCTTCGCGGACGGCCTGATTCTCTTCGCACCGACGCCGGACGATCCCTTGCTGCTGCGTCTCCACCGGGCCGGACTGCCGACGGTCGTCCTGGCGCCCCGCGGCGGAGGCGACCTCCTTCCAACGGTTTGGGACGACGTCGAGTCGGGCATCGAAGCGATCGCCACCGCGCTCGTCGAACGCGGCCACCGAAGGATCGGCATCCTCGCGGAGCGGCCCCAAGAGTGGACCGACCTTCAGCCGCGCGAGGCCCTGTTGCGGGAGCAACTCGGCGCGCGGGGAATTCCGCAAGAGTCGATTCGCACCGTGGTGGACGAACTGCGCTACGACGACGCCCTTCGGGAACTGCTCGCCGATCCGGCGCCGACCGCCCTGTTCGCTTGGCACGACAAGGCCGCGTACCGCCTTCTCGACGCGTGCGAACGGGCGGGCGTCCGCGTCCCGGAAGACGTGTCGATCGTCGGCTACGACGGTATCCAGTGGCCTTCCCTGACAAACCACCGGATCACGTCGGTACGTCCCGAATTGGAAGCGATGGCGGACGCCGCGGTCACGATCCTCGATGGTCTGATCGAAGGCGAGGACATCCCCACCCAGATCCGAGTCTCGCCGCGCTTCGTGGAAGGAACGACGCTCAAGTCCCTCCTCTAACGAAAAAAAGGGAGGTTTGACCTCCCTTTCGAATCTTTAGAACGGGCCGTCTTGCGGCGTGCCGTTCGGCTCGGTCGGATCGCTCGGCACCGGATCGCCGATCGTCGGCGCGGTGTCCGGCTGGGGGTCGCTGCCCGGCAGCGGGTTGCCGTCCGGCACGAAGTTTTCCTGATACAGATCGTTCGTCATAAGCCTAAGAAGGCGGGCGGCAGACGAATGATCCCCCGAAAGCGAAGCTTGCCGAAAATGCGTACGTTGCTAGGAGAGAACGAATCGGCGTTCTTCGTGGGATCAAGACTCGCTCTGATCGTTTGAGACAGTCGGTTCGACGACCGTTCGTATCGTCCGCGTCGAGTGAACGAGTCGGGCTCTACAAGCCCGGCATTCGATCAGCCGAATCCCCCGATGGGTCGGTGCGGGAAAAGGATCGGAGAACGGCCCCTCTTCGCCGCACTTCTCGCAAGGGCCGACGCTTCCGGTGCGGGGCGGAGGTCCCACCCGAGCGCGTCGGTTCATCTCTAGCCGTCGTTCCTCGGGACCCAGGTCGTCCGGAATGGATTTCCAAAGCTCCGCCGAGTAATGGTAAGTCGTCGGCGTGGTGTACGCCACGAACGTTTCATCGTCCATGGTCGGTGCGGTGTCCGTCGACTGGTACCAAGTCATCGATTGGAAAGGTTGCGTTTGGATTACGAGCCGAAGATGCGGAAGCCGCTCTGAGAGCCGCGCGGCCCACGCATCGATCTTCGCCGCCTCCGCTTCGAACTCCTCTGATTGAGCCTGAAGGAATGGGTGGTCGTGGTTGAAAAAAGCCTGGAACTCCCAAAGCTCCATCCGTCCCAGCCGGGCAACCTCCTGGGCAAGCGCCATGGGAATCGTCTCGGTCGGAACGTTGAGAGCCACCCCGAAGTACTCGTGCGGGTCCAAACCGAGCGGCTCTTCTTCCATCGCGGGTTTATTCTGACCCGCCTACCGGTCACGGAGATGCGCCGGGCCGCTAGAGGGCGGCCCGGATCGCCTTCTCCAACTCGTCCGTCGGGCCGCCGTAGCCGACGAAGGACGCGCGGATCTTGCCGTCCGCATCGATCACGTACTGGGTTGGGATGCCCGTGACCTGATAGAGCTTGCCGCTCACGTTCGCGGCCTGGGGCGAGTAGACGAACCGGAGGGCGGGGTAGGAGGCGTCTTTGCCGCCGACCCAGGCGGCAAAGGCGTCGCGCGCCTCCCCGTCGTCGACCGCCAACACGACCACCGGCAGGCCCTCCTTCTGGAGCCTCGCCGCCACGTCCTGGGTATGCGGCATCGAGTTCAGGCAGGGGCCGCACCAGGAAGCCCAGAAGTCGAGCACCACGACCTTGCCCTTGAGATCGGAGAGGCGGCTGGCCGTGCCGTCCTTGTCCACGACCTCGAAGTCCGGCGCCGCCGTGCCGTTCGCCAGAAGCGGGACCTCTTTCGGCGGGACGCTCAGCGTCACGTTCGCCGGGGGCGTGTAGACGTAACGGACGTTTCGCAGGTCGGGGTTCTTCTCAATGCGGACGAGGTCGGTGGTCTGAACGAATCCCAGCTTGCCTTTCTGGGAGAACTCGAACGACTGCCGCCGCACCAGACCGTCGCCGCCGAGAGAAACGATCTTCCTGATCTGGAACTCCCGGTCGCCGTCCACGTAGCGTTGGACGATTTCGACCCGGTCGAGAGGAAGCCCGGCCACCGTCTCGCGACCGGCCCGGCGAACTGAGACGGACTGCTTCGCCTTCTGGGCTTCGAGAACCTCGCCGTAGACCGAGTTCTCCCGGGCAAAGAATCCTTGCCAAGGCTCCAAGATCGTGGTCAGGGTTTGGGGCTCCGCGTTGTCCTCGACCCGGTAGGAGAGGCCGAACTGGCGCCACTGCTTCTTACCGTCCGAAACGAAAGTACGGCTCGCGGTTCGGGTGGGCCGCTTCCAACCGGTCTTCACCGGCGAGTCCTTCAGGTCCCAGGAGTCGTACCGCATGAGGTTCGGCTTCGCGGCGGTGAGAAACCCTTGGCTGTACCGGTAGCGGACCGACTTCGCCGCATCGCCGAAGTTCTCCTGGACGGTTCGGCACTCGGCTCGGTAGCCCTTGAGGGCGAGCATCGCCTCCTGGTTTTTGCGGAGCAGGGCGACCGCCTGGGGATCCACCACCAGCGCCTGTGTCCAAGCGGCGGAACTCGCGGCCAGCGCGATGGCCGATGTCGCGCCCCGGATCGAACGAAGCCGAAGGAGTTGCATAGACGAAGATTCAACGGTTTGTCCCGAAGGTTTCGTTCGTCCCGTATTTCGGCGCGGGCAAAGCCGCCGGCGCCAAGTACCCTCATAGGCCCCATGAACGAGACCCATCCCGTCGTTCCGATCCGGTCTGCGGCCTTGTTGCCGCTGGCGGCGATCCTCGGGGCGATCGTGTCGGTCTCGGTCGGCACCTCGTTCGCCAAAGGGCTCTTTCCCCTCGTCGGCGCGGCGGGCACGACCACCTACCGTGTCGTCGGGGCGGCCCTGATCCTCGGGGTGATCTGGCGGCCCTGGCGGATGCCGCTGAGCCGGGCCGACGCCGTCTCGGTCGCGCTCTATGGCGCGACGATCGGGACGATGAACCTGCTCTTCTACCAATCGTTGCGGACGCTGCCTCTCGGCATCGCCACCGCCATCGAGTTTTCCGGCCCCTTGGTGGTGGCGGTCGTCTCGTCGCGGCGGGCGACAGATTTCGCTTGGATCGGCCTGGCCCTCGCCGGTCTCCTCCTGCTCCTGCCGTTACGGGCGGGAGCGGGCGCCTTGGATGCGGGCGGCGTGGCGTTCGCACTTTTGGCGGCGGTCTGCTGGGGGCTTTACATCGTGTTCGGAAAGCGGGTCGGCCACCTGCACGGCGGGCAGGCGGTCGCCCTGGGGATGACGGTCGCATCTCTGGTCGCGTTGCCCTTCGGAACGCTCGGGGCGGGGGCCGCCCTCCTCAAGCCCTCATCGATCGGGTTGGGCCTCGCGGTCGCCGCCCTTTCCAGCGCGTTGCCCTTCTCCTTGGAGATGGTGGCCCTCCGCCGGTTGCCGAAGCAGGCGTTCGGAGTCATGCTCAGCATGGAACCGGCGGTGGGGGCGGTGGCCGCCTTCCTCATTCTGGGAGAGCGGCTGTCGTTCGTTCAATGGGCGGCGGTGGCGTGCGTCATGGCGGCGTCGGTGGGGATGGCCTTGACCTCCCGTCGGTACGAGCCCGAGAACCCCGCCGACGCGACCGCGACCTAACCCGTCAGGCCGACCTTAGTGAGCTTCATTCCTTGCAGGTTGAGTCCGAAGGTGGACTTCACGCCCGCGGCGATCTCCGCCATGAGGCGCGACTTCGCTTCTGGATGGGCCTTCATGGTCGACATGAGGACCTCGTTGAAGAACGTGAGGTAGAGGCTCCCCTCGGCCGCGTTCTGTTTGGCCGCGTTCGAGGCGTTTCGAAGCTTCGGAGAGTTTTGGTAGGCGCGGCGGAGTTGGTCCCGAACGGCGGTGATCTCGGAGCGCGTCGGCTCTCCCGCCTTGCCGTTCGCCCCGTACCAGGAACTCACCAGGTAGACGGCGGTAAGGTCCGCCAGGTCGTTCGTCTTCATGCCGTACTTGGCCAACGAGGGCTGGGCAAACTGGATGGGGTCGCCCCGAAACGCAGGCGCGAGGCTCTGGGCGATCTCGGGGCTAAGCCGCTTCGTCGCCGCAAGGAACTTCGTCGCCTGGGCCTTGCGGCGCGCGACGCTCGGGGTGAACCGGGTGCTGGCCGCCGCCTGCGACACCACGGGCAACCGGCCCTCGCGTCGCAACCGCGCCGCGTCCCGCTCCGCCTGGGCGTGCATCGTCGAGGACAGCACGAGCCCTTGGCCGAGCATGACCGGGTCCAACGCGGGACTGAGGTCTTGGGCGCGGGCGATCACCGCCGAGCCTCCGAAGAGGGTGGCGGCCACGGCTAAGCTGAAACTCTTCATGGAGAGTTAGACCCGGCGGCTTTCCCTTGGTTCCGGAAGGTTGCGGAGGCGGACCTCCGAGGAGGCCCGCCCTTCCATCGTGAGAACGCGGGAGCTTAGCAGCAACCGCAATTCGGGCAATCTTTCGGGCAGTGACATTCGGCGCCTAGGCAGCACGGGCATTCTTTTTCGTTCATGCGTTCCTCCTTTTCGGTTTGTTATTTGGCGTTCGGCCAAAACGCGTTGTCCGTTCCCGGCTTCCAGACCGCGGCGAAGGGTGCGGCCTTCGAGTGGCCGTCGCCGTAAAGCCAGTTGGGATTCTTGGCGTGGCGTTCGAGGGCCAGGTCTTCCGCCGCCTTAGGCGTCGGGTCGGGGGTGGCGGACGGCGGCCAGACGGAGTTCGCGCCCGCGCCCTGCCAGGTCCACCAGTAGAACATCCACCAGGTCTTCGGACCCCGAAGCACGTTGTTCCGCTCGGCGAGCAGGATCCAGTTCGTCGGCTTCGAGACGGAGCTTTCGGCGAGGTCGTACTCGGCCCAGCCGTTGATCGTGTAGCTCGTTCGGTACTCGCGCGCGAGGTCGGGATTCTTCGGGTCCTTCGCCTTGAGCGAGGCGTCCGAACCGCACCGCAGGATGTCGAAGTTCTTCACGTAGGGCTGGGTCGTGATCGTCCAGTCCCGTTCCGGATCGCCGTCCGCTTCCGGCTGCTCGGGCTCGGGCGGCTTGCCGTCGATCTTGGCCTTGTCGTTGTCGCAGGCGGGATAGACGCCGTCGCTGTCGTTCAGATAGAGGGCGAAGGTCGTGCCGAGCTGCTTGAGGTTCGAGAGGCAGGCCGTCTTTTTCGCCGCCTCCTTCGCCTGGCCGAAGACGGGGAAGAGGATGGCGGCGAGGATCGCGATGATGGCGATCACGACGAGCAACTCGATGAGGGTGAAGGCGCGTTTCATTTGGACTCCGTAAAGAAAAGGGCGAGGGTACGGACCGCCTCGGGACGGATGCGGACGTATGCCTTCCGGCCCCGCCGCTCGTTGTCGATCAGTCCGGCGTCGCGCAAAACGTTCAGATGGTGGGTCAGGGTGCTGGGAGCGCAGGGGACGTGGCACTTGACGTCGCAAAGGGCGACCGCACCGGGCTCCGTCGCGTCGCATTCTCCGGTCTGGCAGTCGTAGGCCGACGCCCCGCCGCAACCGCGGACGCAGTTGAAGACGGCGAACCGCGTGGGATCCGCAAGGGCCTGAAGCGCGGCCAGCACATCGATCATTGCGGTTCATGATACTTTGAAATCCGTCGAATAATTCGACGGATTTCAAAGGATTGGGAAAGAAGCCTTTAGTATCGAGATGACATCTCAATCCAATCTGTGGGGTGCAGTCTAATGTAAACGGTACGGTATAGTTTACTTTGATCGAGAAAGGAGAACCTATGATCGTCGTTACCACCCCCACCGGAGAGATCGGCCACCAAGTCCTCGAATCGCTCGTCGCCAAAGGCGAGCCCGTCCGGGTCGTCGTTCGCGACCCCGCTCGCCTTCCGAACGCCTTGCGCGAACGGATCGAGATCGTCGCCGGTTCGCACGGCGATCCCGACACCCTCGACGCCGCCCTAAAAGGGGCCGACGCACTGTTCTGGGTCGTTCCGCCGAATCCGCGCGCCGAAAGCCTGGAGGCCGCGTATCTCGACTTCACCCGGCCCGTCGGCGATGCGATCCGCAAGCACGGCGTGGCCCGCGTCGTTTCCGTGTCGGCCCTCGGACGGGGAACGCCCTGGGAGCGCGAGGCCGGACTGGTCACCGCCTCTTTGGCGATGGACGATCTGCTCGCGGCGACGGGAGCGGCTTTCCGTGCTCTCGCCATGCCTTCGTTCATGGAGAATCTGCTTCGCCAAGTCGAACCGATCCGCACGCACGGCACGTTCGCTTCGACGATCGACCCCGACCGGAAGGCGCCGACCTGCGCCACCCAGGATATTGCCGATGCCGCCGTTCGTCTTCTTCGCGACCCTTCGTGGACCGGGCGAGGCGAGCAGGCGGTGCTCGGACCGGAAGATCTCTCTCCCGACGAGATGGCGGCCACGATGTCCGAGGTCTTGGGACGCCCCGTGCATTACCGGCAGGTCCCTTACGACGCGTTCGCGGCCCGTCTGCGGGAAGCCGGAACGTCCGACGCCTTCGTCGAGGGATACCTGGCGATGATGCGCGCCAAGAACGCGGGCATGGACAACACCGAGCCGCGAACGGCGGAATCGTCGAGTCCGACCCGCTTCCGCGATTGGTGCAAAACCGTCCTCAAGCCCGCCGTGCTCGCCTAAAGGACCGGGCACGGGACGTTGCCGCCCGATTCTGCGGTCTTGACCTCAATTCTCCCCAGAGACAATCGAACCTTAGCAATCCCGGTCCATCCTGAAGCGTCCCTCGAATGGACGCTTGCTTGGGCCCACCTTGAACCTTAGCCTGCCCTCTGCCGGAGGGGCAGGCTATTTTTTTGGGGTTTCTCGGGGCCAAAAAAAGGCCCACCGCGCTTTTGGCGGCTGGGCCGAGTCCTCGAATGGTTATCCCGCTCTGAATGGCAGGCTTAGGAGAATGATGTCATAAAGCCGCAGGAAAATGAAAGACTTAGAAGTGGTTCCTTTTCTCCATTAAGGTTCGGGCTCATAAAAAATGGCCCGCCGTTCATTGACGGCTGGGCCGAGTCCTCGAATGGTCATCCCGCTCTTAAGTGGCGGGCTTATCGTTATTGTACGCTATCGATAGTTCGGGCAGAACTATCGAATTGCGGGATTTCCGGCTTTAAACGCGTCACCCGAACTGCACCAAAAGTCGTCGTCACCCATTTTTGTCTCAGGTCTCCCGTAATTCTTAGGGGAGACTAAGGACCTTCGTCCTATTCTCGATCCTTCCCTTTTCGCCTCAAAATTTTGTAGATCCCGTCTAATTACCGGGATGCGCCTACAAAGCCTTCGAAAGTTGCTGAGGGTAGAACGTGCCCGATCCCGCCGCCAAGACCGCGTAGACGTCGCCGAGGATCGAGGCGCCGTCCGCCACCTCGCCGTCGACCGTCTTTCGGCCCGCTGCCCGCACCGTCGCCGCGCTCGGAGCCGCCTCCTCGCCCCGCACTTCCAGCACGAAGACGGCTTGGCCCGTGTTGTTCGCGAACTGCCAGCCCGCGTTGCCCAGATCCCGCTTCGCGAAAAGCTTGACCGGCGTGGTCGCGTCGAGCGCGACGGGAAGGAGAGGGGAAGAGGGTTGCGAGTAGCTCATGGTTTTGGCTTTGCGGCGGATGGAGGCCGTGGCCGAGGACGCGGAGGCGGCGCCCGTCTGATCCGTGCCGAACGCGCCGTAGCGCGCGCCCGACTGGACCGCTCCGGGAGCGGGAAATTGGGCTAGCGCGCCGACGATCTTCGCCGCGAAGATCGCCACCGCGAAGCCCGTCAGGTGGATCGAATCGGCGTAGTAGAGGCTCGGCAGGTTGAGGTCGGCTCCCGTGCCGACCACCCGGGCAAAGAGGGGCGAAACGTCGGCGAAGCGGGTGTTGGGATCGTTGGCCGCCGCGACCGCCGCCTGGACCGCCCCGGCTTTGTGTCCGGCAGGCGAGGCGACGAACAGGATCGGCGTGGCGGCGCCCACGCCGCCCGCGCCCCGCATCGCCGCGATGAGGGCGACGATCTGTGAGGTGACGGCGGCATCGGAGGCGCCGCCCACCGCGTCGTTCACTCCCTCGCACACGACGACCGCCTTGGGCGGCTTGGCGAAGCTCCGGGGCCGCGCGTTGCGGTGCAGGTTCCAGGCCGCGCCGAGGTTCGGAACCGCGAAACGGGCCGACTGGACGAAGCCCTGCCCTTCGTTGCCGACGATCCCGACCTCGCATCCCAAGGCTTGCGCTAAGACCAGAGGGTAGCCGCGATCCGCATCCTGACCGCCGTTGGTGGCGAAGCCGTTGTTCGTCCACACGCCCTGCCCGGTCGCGGCGTAAAGGCCCGACGCCATCGAATCGCCGTAGACGAGGAGGGTGTCGGCGTAGACCGGCGGGGGCGCCGTCCCGTTGCCGCCCGCTTCGGCCAGGCCGACGATCTTGGCGCGTTGCGGCGCGGGCGCCCCGCCGGAGCCCCACCAGTCGCCATTCGGCAATCCGGTGACGGAGAGCCGCAGGTCGTGGAAGCCGCCTCCGGCGGGCGGGTGGATCGCCAACCGGGTCTGGCCCCGGCAGACGGTCGCCTGCTGCCACACCCCGTCGTCCCACGACCAGCGGTAAGCGACGCCGGTCTTGCCCGCCGCCGCGAACATCGCGGTGTCGACCATGAGCCACACCTCCCGGTGGTCGGTCCGGTGCTTCAGGTAGGCCCCGATGTGGCAAGTCTCCGCGTAGCCCGCGCCCACGTCCCACGCGTAGTCGGCGAAGTAGAGGCTGGAGCTTGCCGGATCGACGTTCGCCGCCGCCACATCGTGAGCTTCGATCGCGTCGAGTTGAAGCCCGTTCGCGGGGTCGAGCGCGCTGTTCGTCTGGGTCGCGAAGCCCGCTCGCCCCGCCGCGGTCACCGTGGTCGCGCCTTCGAGGACGAGTCGTTCGTTCACGAAGAGTCCCACCCACTCGCCGCTGTACTCCAGCCGCACCCGGTCGCCGGTCGCCCGTCCGTTGGCGGGCGTCCCGGCGGTCGCCGACGCGAGGGCGACGAACGAGGTGGATCCGGCGAACTGCCCGATCACCCACTGGTTGTTGCGGATGCCCCCGACGAGGGCCGTGGCGGCGGTTGGATCGACGCGGCCGCACAGGAGCAGCGCGTCGAACGCGGTGAGGGCCGCCCCCTGGAAGAAGACGCCGCTCACCATGCCGTCGGCGGGCAAGGCGTTGGCGGTCATCGTCAGCGTCTGGGCCGCCGCGGTGTTCCCCGCGACGTTGGGCCGGACGCGGCCCGCCGGGGTGAAGACCGGCGAGGCCGCATTGAAGGCGGGATGGACGGCCCACGTTCCGCCCGCCGCCGGGGTCGTGCCCGCGACGACGGCTCCGGCGGTCCCGCCCCCGAACTCGTCCTGAAGAAGCGTCGCCACCTAGCCGAGTTCGTCCACCAGCGTGGGCGACATCTCCCACCGCCTGGCGAACCGGCGCGCCTCCTCCCGCGCCGCAAAAAGGGGATCACGCCCCAGCAGGGTGCCGAGGCTCCACTTTTTCGGATTCAGGCCGTTCAGGTAAGCCGTCGCCACCGCTCCCGCGTCCAGCAGGAAGGCGTTCAGCTCTTCGGGACGGGACGTGGCGAGCCGCCCGGCGACGTTCGGCAGATCGGCGATAAAAAGCCGCACCCGCCGCTCGTCCTTGCCCAGCCGCGAGGGCAGGGCGGCGGCGAACTTCGCGAGATCGACCACGCCGTTCACCGCCGCGCCCCCTTGCGGAACCGGCGATGCGCGAGTCCCGCCGCGCCGACGCCGAGGGCCGCGAACGCCGCCGGTTCGGGCACCGGCTCCGGGCAGGGCGGCTTCTGGTCCAGGCTCGCGCCGACGAGGAAGCCGCCCGCGCCCGCGCCGAGGAACGGCGCGTCGTCCGCATCGGTTTCGTACTGCCGCTCGGCCTTCCGCTTCTCCCGCTCCGCGTTCTCTTCCGGCTTAGCGGCGGAAGACGCGGCTCCGCCCACGAAAAGGGCCAACCCCAGGCTGGCCCGAAGGGTCGAAAAATTCAAACGCCTCACGCCGGGCAGAACAAGGCGGCGGCTCGGGGATTATCCGCCACTATTTCCATGAAGACGCTCTTTGCACCGTTCGAATGTGAAGGCGAAAAGAAACGCAAAGCGTTGTAGCCGGGCCCTCCGTGGGGCCGTGCCTCAGGAGACGCTTTTCGATTTTGCTAGGGCACGTCGGG
>JASSZB010233354.1:0-16101 GCA_031763765.1 Psittacara erythrogenys
ATTTTTAGTTCTCTCTCCACTGTATCCAAGATTTGTTTCAGATATTCCCCACTACAAAATATAGTTGCATCATCAGCAAATAATATACATTTTATTGTCTAAGAAACCATACATAAATCGTGTATATACAAAATGAACAGCAATGGACCAAGCACTGAGCCTTGTGGAACCCGACAAGTTACCCTCAAAAGTTTTGATTTTGAGTATATCTACATACTGATAACTCTCTTCCAAATAACTACTTAACCAGTAGTCATGTGCCAGCCCTCTAATACAATACCTTTCTAATTTTGTTAACAATACTTTATGGTCAATGGTGTCAAATCTTTTTTAGATCAAAGAATATTCTCACTGTGTATTTATTTCTTTCTATAGCATGCAATATTTCTTCTACAACATTTATTAATGCTATTGTAGTGGTTCTGTTTTTTTCTGAAATCATATTGCTGTCACAGAGTATATTATGTTTTGTTATGAAATCATTTAACCTTCTTACAAATATTTTTCCAATATTTTGGAAAACTGTGAGAGTAAAGAAGCTGGTCTATAATTTGAAAATGCATGTTTATCTCCTGCTTTGTATATTGGAATGACCTTGGCTATTTTTATTTTATTGGGAAATTTTCCAGCAATCGAAGATGATTACAAATATAAGTCAGTGGCTTCACAAATACACATCATATCCATTCCAGTGTTTATATTCAAGAGTTTATATTGATAATATTACTATTTACTCCATCTTTATTGCTGGGTTCAGTAACTGATTTAGCTAATTTAGTTCCTACATTAACAAAGAAATTAGTAAACCTATCAGCAACCAAATTAGTATCATTTATTAGCAGATCACTGTTTGAATTAAAGTAATATGGGTAAATTATTTTTCTTTTATCCTTTTTAATAATTTCGTTTAAAAGCCTCCAAGTATTTTAAATATTATTTCTATTATTCTCCAATAATTTACTATAACTTCTTTTACTGGATCTCATAATATTTGTTAACTTACTTTTATATATCTTGTATTTAATTTCAGCTTCCTTTGTTCCATGTTTTAAGAATTTTTGATATAATGCATTTTTCTTTTTACAAGCATTTTGTAATCCTGTTGTTACCAAAGCATATCAATATACTTTTCTTTGTCAACTTTTTTAACTACAGGACAGTGTTTATCATACAAAATAGAAACTGAATAAGAATGAAATTGCTGGCAGAAAGCAGAATTGATAGGATTAACCTTCTGGATGGAAGACCCTTTGCAAAGAAGGGGGTTAGAGAAAAATGTTGTAATGAGGTGTTATAGAGACATTCAACATTTTTGTTTACATTTCTGATAAAAATGCAGGCAGCGTCGAAATGGTGATAAACTGTAGATGAAACTATCTGGTTGATAGTTTTATGAGGAATTTAGAAGAGAGTCAGCAAAAACAAAGGAAGGCGTAAAGATCTGTGAAATGCATCTCAGAGCGTGTTGGAGACGGCAATGAGATTTTCTCCATCAGACTGACACCTTTCCGCATTCTGAAGGGATCGTTCCTTCATGACTCTTTCACTGGACGACTTTCATTTCCATCTATTTCTCTGTGCATTGATCTGCAATCTGGGTATGCAATTAGCTTTCTATTTCAAGCCTGGCCCCGCTCGCATGAGAGAGATTCAGCTTTTTACCTTTCAGCCCTGCTCACCGTAACAGCTGCTCACTGAAACTTCAAATTAATTTCCCTTTCCCGGTCCTGGCAAAGTGTTTCCATCCCAAAAGATTAACTTTGCCACCTTCCCATTGATGCAGCTACTGATTTTTTCTTTCAGATTTTTAGTATTTTCAATATTTTTTATATTTATTGCTGTTAATTTTTAATGAGATGTAGAATGAGGAGAACTCAGACTTATTGAATCGGAGCCTGCTATGGAGGTTTCAATGAAAGGGACTGCAGTTTGTGTACATCCTAACCTGTAGGTTTCTGGAGGGATCGTTTCATACAAGCAAATACTTACTGTTCATTCAACCTGGTCCATCATGCCATAATTCCTTCAAATCTAGACATGAAAGAAAAACATCAGATTACACCCAACATTTCAGTCCAGATTCATCTGTAAATAATCGCTCATGAACGGCATTCATGAGCACAAGCCCTGCCTACATATTAACGGCCATTGCAGGAATCTCTGCCAGAATCATGAGCTTGCACAATATTAGCCAGAGAGCTGATTCCTGAACATGGCAGCACTTACCAGTGAATACAACGGAAAATGCTGCTGTTCAGAATACCGCTGGCTGGAAAGTTCAATGCACAAGGCCAAAACCAAAGGCACAACTTCCTCCACACAACTTATTATTGACAATTTGATGAATGTTGAATGAATGTACACAAAATTTAATTTCTTTAAAATTTACCAATCTGTCTTTGCATTCTTCAGGAGGCTATTAGCTTGTGATGTTAGAATAAGCAAGGTGAAATTTGTTCGGACACTTCTGATCTCCTTCTTCAAAGTATTCCCACAAGACAGAACCACCAAATGTTTGTTCTCAAGAGAAGAAGAATTAACAGTTGCATGAGCTCTGACAAGGATTACTGAACTTACATTGAAGTACCACCGACAACAAATGCCAGTAGAATCTGTTCAAAGTTATCAACAATAGCTAAATGTGGGCGAAAACCGCACATTCATTAGTGACCCGGCCTTTTGACAAATTTGTTGTATGTTTCAATACTGAGAAATCTGTGAGCCAGGGTCCAATATCAAAGAGATATTTCAGAGAAAGAGGCAATCCAAAATGAGAAATGCAAGAAATCACCTGTGAGAATTCCTCCTTTGCTTGATGAGATTGTTCCTATGATGTTCGTTATATCAAAAGATGGACGAGAGTAGCGAGAGAGCCATCTTCTAAACCTGGCAGCACTTACTAATGAATTCAACTGAAAATGCGCATGATCAGGAGACAGTTGAAAGTTGGGAGAGAAGTTCTTAACCCATGGCTCCACTTTCATAGACAAAAAAATACTCAGCAGAAATAGATGAGCATTTTCTCATTCTTCAAATAAAAAAGAATTTGATCTTGAACGTGAATTCTGCATGAAACATGCGGACGTTTTTTTTGCAATCCAAAATGATGACAGTCACTGCATTTTCTAGCAAGACAACCAAGACAAACACTTTTTTTCAAAATTCCATGCATGGAAACAAGTATTAGGAAGTTGGAAAATGAGAAATGCAGATAACTGAATACCCATGTTGCTGGATTGGCACTAACTGTGCAACAGGTTCCTGGAGGGATAGATTCATACAATCATATACATACTGTTTATTCGTCATGGTCCATCGTGCAATATTTCCAAAGAGAGGTGAGAGGATTCAGATTAGATTTTCCATCAAACCTTCACATGAAAGAGAAGCATCGGATGACACCCAACAATTCAGTTCAGATTCATCTCTAAATGACCGCATGTGAACTGCATTCATGAGCAAAAAGTCTGCCGACATATGAACTGGCAGTAGAATGAATACCTGCCAGAATAATGATCTTGAACGAGAGTAACCAGAGAGTGGATTCCTAAACATAGCAGCACATAACAATGCAGTGCACTTGAATTTCCCCTCTTGGAGGGAAACTTGGTGACAATCACTGTCATTTCTCCCAAAATAGCCAAGAGAATCAAATGTTTTTATAAGAGGTTCAGTAAACTCACCTTCAAAAAATTTCCAACTTCAAAACATGTGGCAAAAACTGGACATTGAGAAGTCTTAAAAGTTGACCGCTTCTTGCATTCGAATTGAAATTGCAAGCATGTAATTGGGTTGCGTGACCAATCCATGTGAAGGTATCCTGCCAATCAAACATGGACTATCATGCCATAGTTCCAAGGAAGAGTTAAGATTCAGTTTAGATTTTCCATTAAATTAACAAATGACAGCAAAACTGCATGGCACACTCAACAATACAGCATGGATTCAGCTCAAAGTGATTGCAGAAATACTGCATTCCTGAGCAAACCGTCATCCTACATACGGGACATCACTTGCAATGATGTCCTCCGGAATAGTGATCTTCCACATGTGTAGCCAGATAGCAGATTCCTGAAAACGGCAACACTACCAAATGAATAAAATGGAAAATGCTGCTGTTCTGGAGACGGCTGGCTGGAAGGTTAAGAAGCAGGACCGACCCACAGTGTGCAGAGTTGCTCCACTAGCATAATCATCAGAAACGTAATATCATGACTGATTCCTCTGTAAACAGTTCCATGTGAAAGTGAATATTGATGTAACCATGCAGGGCACCCCAATTTTCCATCCTAAACTAATAAACATCCTAAAGCTACCATGACAGCCAAGAGGATGTCATTATGCCGTTTTTCCAAAGATGAGTGAGGATTCAGATTAGATTTTCCATCAGACCAAAAAATGGAAGTAAAACCACAGAGCACACTCAACTGGCCAGTTCAGGTTCTCCTCAAAATGATCCCACAAGCACTGCATTTGTGAGCAACAAGTTTTCCTACCCATGAAACATCAGTTGCAAGGACATCGTGCAGAATCATGATCTTGCAGATGTGTAGCCAGAGAGTGGATTCCTAAACATTACAGTACGACCCAGTGATAACAAAGGAAAATGCTGCTGTTCAGGAATCCGCTGGCAGGATCAATAAGAGCCAAGAACAAATGAGAGGGCACAGTGCTCCTCTACAAGATATAATCACCAGAAAAATAGCACCAATACTGAATCTTGATCTTCCATGTATGTAGCCAGATAGCGGATTCCTGAACATGGCAACACGACCAAATGAATAGAATGGAAAATGCTGTTGTTTAGGAGACCGCCGGCTGGAAAGTTAAGAGGCAAGGACCGACCCACAGTGTGTAGTGCTCTTCCATAAGATATAATTATCAGAAATATAACACCAACACTGATTACTCAGAAGCAATTTCTACTTGAAAGTGGCTATTGTAATAAGAATGCAGTGCACTTTAATTTCATCTCTTGACTTCGTGACAATCACTATAATTTATCCCAAGAGAGTCAAGAGAATCAAATGGTTTTATAAGATCTTCAGTAAACTCGCTTTAAAAAATTCCTAACTCCAAAACATGTGGTAGTAGGCTGGAAACTGAGAAATCCTAAAAGTTGATGGCTTCCATTCTTGCATTCAAACTGAAATTGCAAGCACGTTACTGGATTGAGTGATCAATCCAAGCAAAGGTATCCTGCTCAGCAAACATGGATTATCATGCCATACTTCCAAAGTAGAGTTAAAATTCAGATTAGATTTTCCAATAAATTAACAAATGACAGAAAAGCTGCACAACATGGTTTCAACTCAAAATGATTGTACAATCGCTGCATTCCTGAGCAAAATGACAGCCTATATATATGAAACATCCGTTCCAACCTTATCATACAGAATCATGATCTTCCATGTGTGTAGCCAGATAGCAGATTCCTGAACATGGCAACACGACCAAATGAAGAAAACGGAAAATGCTGCTGTTCAGGAGACTGCTGGCTGGGAAGTTAAAAGGCAAGGACCAACCCACAGTGTGCAGAGTTGCTCCACCTCGCATAATCAACAGAAATATACCAGCAATATTGATTATTCAGAAACATCTTCTACTTGAAATTAACAATGCAGTGCACATCAATTTCCCCTTTCTAACTGGTAAAAATCAGCGTATTTTCTACCATGGCAGCCAAGAGATGTCTATCATGGCCGATTTCTCAAAATGAGTAAGGATTCAGATTAGATTTTCCATCAAACCAACAAATGAAAGAAAAGCCGCACAGCACACTCATCAAATAAGTTCAGATTCTCCTCAAAATGATTGCACAATCACTGCCTTCCTCAGCAGAACTTCAGGGGACACATGAAATATCAGTTGTAAGAATATCATCCAGCCTCATGTTATGACTTGAGTGCAGACAGACAGTGGATTCCTAAACATGGCAGCACGACCCAGAGATCACAATGGAAAATGCTTCTGTTTAGGAGGCCGCTGTCTGGAAAATGAAGAGGCATGAACAAGCAAGAGGGCACTGTTCTCTTCAACAAGATAGATTCACCAGAAATGTAACAGCAATACTGACTATTGAGAAACAATTGCCACTTGAAAGTGATGATCACAATAACAATACAGTGCACATCAATTTCCCATCCAAAACTGGTGACAAACACTGACTTTTCTACCAAGACACCCAAGAGGAAGATATCAGGCCATTTTTCCAAAGATTAGTAAGGATTCAGATTAGATTTTCTATCAACCAACAATACTGATTATTCAGCAACAACTGCCACTTGAGAGTGGCTATCGCAATAACAACGCATTGCGCAGCAATTTCCCCTCTCAACTAGCAACAATCACAGTCTTTTATACCAAGATAGCCAAGGTCATCAATCGCTTTAATTAGAGCATCAGTAAACTCTTTCTTAAAACTCCAAACCGTATGGTACAAGGCTGGAAACTGAGAGGTGTTACAAGATGAATGCTTCCATTTCTGCATTCAAACTGAATTTGCAAGTTGGTTAGTAAGTTGAGTGATCAATCCAAGCAAATGTCCTGATTACATGAGCTAAAGGTTCTGCCTAGATATGAAGCAGCAGTTGCAAGGATATCTGTCGTAATCATGAGCTTGCACGGGACTGGCCAGACAGCGGATTCCTGAGCAAGGTAGTACTTATCAAAGTATTCAATGGAAAATGTCCATGTTCAGGAGAACGCTGGCTGGAAGGATTAGAGTGAAGGCAAAAAACAAGTGTGCAAATTTCTTACACAAGAATTACTCACAAGATATAGACCACTATTTTCTTGTTCTTCGAGAAAGAAACTCTCACTTGAAAGTGAAAGTACTTGCAAGAATTATGCCATCCACCTATTTGTGTTCCAATCCAAACCAGTGACGGTCACTGCATTTTCCATTAAGGCAACCAAGGGAAGAGAACACTTTGTTAGACTCTTTAATAGACATGTACTTACATTCAAGGAAACATATTATCAGGCTGGAAATTAATAGGTGTAAATATTTGAATAGCCTCTTTGCTGGATTAGCATTGAAAGTACAAGCAGGTTCTTGAAAAGCCTGTCAAATCCAAGCAAACACATCTTGTTCAATCCGAACTGGGGACAGTCACTGAAATTTCTGCCAGGTCAACCAAGTGAAACAAACACTTTGTTAAAAACGATTTAATAGATTCTTCCTTTATAAAAATTCCATTCACAGAAACACATAATATGACAATAGAAATGAATAAGTGTAAGTTCTGAATACCCTATTTACTGGATTAGCACTGAAAATGCAAGCAGCTTCTTGGAATGCCTGTTGAATCCAAGAAATACATCCTGTTAATTCGACATAGTCCATCCTGCCATAATTCCAATGAAGAGTGAAAGGATTCAGAATAGAATTTCCATCAAACCGACACATGAAAGAAAAACACAAGATCATTTAGAGATGAATCTGAATTGAAATGTTGCTTATGATCTTTTGTTTTTCTGTCATGTCTCGGTTTGATTGAAAATCTAATCTGAATCCTTTCACTCACAATTATTAATCACAACTTGACCAATGATTAATGAATATTGACAAAAATGTTTTTTTTTAAAGTAACCATTCTGTCTACGTATTATTTATAAGGCTGTTACTTTGAAATGCAAGAAAATGCAAGTTGAAATTTGTTCAGCCACTTCTGAAATCCTTCTTCAAAGTATTTCCACAGGACGGAAGTACAAATTGTTTCTTCCCAAAATACAAAGAATTAATACTATGAGGCTTGAAATGAAGAAGAGCCAATATTTGAATACCCATTTTCCTGGATTAGCACTTATGTGCAACAGGTCGTTGGAAGGAGTAGACAAGCGAATACAACCTGTGCATTTGACAGAGTTCATCTACAATAATTCCGAAGAAAAGGGAGAGGATTTAGACTGGATTTTCCATCAAAGGACCACATGAAGGAAAAACATCAGATAACACCCAATAATTCACTTCTGTTTCATCTCAAAATGATCGCACACATATTACATTCACGAGCAACAGGTTTGCCTACAAATGAACTGGCCAAGGCAAGATTATCTGCCATATTCATGAGCTTACACAAGAGTAGCCAGAGAGCAGATTCCTCAATGTAGCAGAACTTAACTAATGAATACAATGGAAAAATTCTGTTGTTCAGGATACCACTGGCTGGAAAGTTCAATGGCAAGGCCAAAACCATAGGCACAAATTCTCCAACACAAATACTAACAACAACTTGACCAATGTATCATGAATATTGACGAAAATGGCTAACGTCTGCGTATTGAGCAAAAGGACTGCCTACAAATGAACCAGCAGTTGCAAGGATACCTGCCAGAATCATGAGCTTGAATGAGAGTAGCCAGAAAGTGGATTACCAAATATGTCAGCACCCACCAGCGAATACAACGGAAAATGCTGCTGTTCAGGATACCGCTGGCTGGAAAGTTCAATGGGAAGGCTAAAACCAGAAGCAAAAATCAAGGCTAAAATCACTTTCCTCTACCGCAATATCAACAACAACTTGACCAATACTTAATGAGTGTTCAGGAAAATGATTTTCCTTAACATTAAATGTTCTGTCTACATTTTCTTCATGAGATCTTTAGTTTGAAATCTTAGAATGTGGAAGCTCAAATTTATTCAGACACTTCCAAACCCCTTGTTCAATTTATCCCCACAAGTCAGAAACACCAAAACTTTGTTCTCAAAATATGAAAATTTATATTTGCATGAGCACTGACAGGAATGACTGAAGTTGAATTGAAGTACAGCCGACAATGTATAACAATAGAATTTGTTCAGAGTCTGCAATAATAGCTAAATGTGAGTGAAAATCCTACTTTTATTCGTGACTTTGCCTTTTGACAACTTTGTTGTATGTTTCAGTACTGAGCAACCTGTGAGCCAGTGTCCAATGTCAAAGATATGTTTGGGAGAAAGAAATTGTTCAAAAGGAGAAATGCAAGAATTTGCTTTGACAAAGCTTGCCTTGCTTGATGGGATTGTTGCAATGGTGTTTGTTTTATCCTGCAATAGGACGTGAGTAGTCAGAAAGCTGTCTCCGAAACATAGCAACACTTATTAATGAATTCCACAGAAAATGCCCATAATCAGGAGACAGCTGACCACACAACACGTTCCAGGAGGGATTGTATCATACAAGCAAATAATCACTGTTCATTCGACATGGTCCATCGTGCCGTAATTCCAAAGAAATATCAAAGGATTCAGATTAGACTTTCCATCAAACTTACACATGAAAGAGAAACATCAGATCACACCCTACAATTCAGTTCAATTTCTTCTCCAAATGATCACGCATGCACTGTATTCATGAGCAAAATGTCTGCCTACATGTGAACTGCCGGGAGCATGAAAACCTGCCAGACTCAAGAACTTGAATGAGGGTAGCCGGAGAGCGGATTCCTAAACATGGCAGCACTTACCAGCAAATACAACGACAAAATGCTGCTGTCCAGAATACCACTGACTGGAAAGATCAATGGACAAGGCCATAACCAGAGACATAACTATGTGCTACAGAGATACCTGTATTATCTACAACTTGACTCAATGTTCAATAAATATTCACAAAAAATGAATTTCTTTCAAATGACCCGGTGGATGCAATGGAAAAGTGCTGCTGTTCAGAATACTGTTTGACTGGAAGGTTCAATGGATAAGGCCAAAGCCAGAGACACAACTATCCTCTACAGAAATATTATCAGCAATTTGACCAAATTGTGAACAATCAATTTTCTTTAAAATTAACCAATCTGTCTACATATTCCTTATGAGTCAATAGCCTTGAAATGTTAGAATATGCAAGTTGAAACCGGTTGAGAGATTTCTGAACCCCTTGTTCAAATTATCCCCGCAGGACAGAAACACAGATTGCTTGAGATCAGAGTATGAAGAATTAATGCTATGAGGCTGGAAGTGAAGAAGAGCAAATACTTGAAAACTCCCTTTCCTGGAATACCAGTGATTGTCATCAGGTTCTCAGGAGTAAGCACTTCATTGAAGCCAATACATCCTGAGCATTTGACAGAGTCCATCTGCAATAATTCTGAAGAAGAGTGAGAGGATTTAGTTTAGATAATCCATCAAAGGTCCACTAGAAAGATCACACCCAACAATTCAGATTCATGTCTAAATGATCACACATGAGCCCCATTCATGAGCAAAAGGACTGCCTACATATGCTGCATTTGACAGTCCATCTGAAATAATTCTGAAGAAGAGTGAGAGGGTTTGGAGTGAGAATCATGATCTTGCAAGTGTGTAGCCAGTTAGCGGGTTCCTGAACATAGCAACAGTACCGAATGAATAAAACAAAAAATGTTACTGTTCAGGACACCGCTGGCTGAAAAGTTAAGAGGCAAACACTGACCCACACTGTGCAGTGTTCCTCAACAACACACAAGAAGCAGAAATAGACCAGGATGACAGATTCCTTTGAAAAAAAGTTCTAAAGAAAGGAAAATATTGCAGTAACCATGCAGTGCACAGCACTTTTCCCCTCCAAGCCACCGAAGATGATGACATGACACCATTTTTCCAAACATGAGTGTGGATTCAGATTAGATTTTCCATCAACCCCAAAAATGAGAAACACCAAAAAAAGTCAGTTCAGATGCACCTCAAAATGATCGTATAATCACTGCACTTCTGAGCAAAAGGTTAGCCAACATATGAAACATCAGTTGCATTCCTCCACAATATTTTATCATCAGAAATATACCAGCAATACTGATTATTCAGAAACAACATCTACTTGAAAGTGTCTACTGCAGTAACAGCGCAGTGCACATCAATTTCCCCAATCAACCTGGTGGCAATCACTGCATTTCCTAATAATAGTGCCAAGCGACGTCCATCTTGTCAGATTCAGGTTAGACTTTACAACAAAACAGTCAATGAAAGTAAAACTGCACAGCACACTCAAGAATACAACACAGATTTGCCTTAAAATGACTGCAGGGTCACGGCATTCCTGAGCAAAAGGAATTCCATATGAAACATCAATTGCAAAGATATTAAGATCTTGTATGTGTGTAGTCAGACAGTGGAATCCAAACCATTGCAGCACGACCCAGTGATTACAATGGAAAATGCTGCTGTTTAGGAATCTGCTGGCTGGAAAGTTCAATGGGAAGGCCAAAACCATATGCACAGCTATCCTCTACTGAAATATTAACAACAACTTGACCAATGCTTAAAGAATGTTCAGGAAAATAATTTTCCTTAAAATTAATCGTTCTGTCTACATATTCTTCATGACTTCAGTAGTTTCATATGTAAAAATATGCAAGGTGAAATTTGCTCGGACACTTCTGAACTCCTTCTTCAACGTAATCCCATAAGACATTAACACAAATTATTCACTCTCAAAACACGAAGAATTAATATTTGTATGTATCTTTCTGTATCAGGGATATACCAGCAATCCGAATTATTCAGAAACTACTTCTATTTGAAAGTGACTATTGCAATAACAATGCAGTGCACATCAATTTCCCCTCTCAACCTGGTGAAAATCATTGCATTTTCTACCAAGACGAACTGTTTCTCATTCTTCAAATAAATAATTTGAACTTGAAAGTGAATGTTGCATGAGCTATGCAGTCCACATTGTTTTCCCAATCTGATCTAAAGACAGCCACAATATTTTCTATCAAGACAACAAAGGGGAAAAAACTGGAATAGTCTCTTTCTTTCCAAACTTGAAGAATAGAAACATGCATTAATGGACTGGAAATGTGCAGATAATAGCATATAAACGTTGTTGGGTTGGAACAGATACCTGGAGGGATAGTTTCTTACAAGAAAATACATATTGTTCATTCAACATGCTCCACCGTGCCATAATTCCTATGAACCATCAGAGAATTCAGATTAGTCTCTCCATGAAACCTACACAAGCAAGGGAAACATCAGATCACACTCAACAGTTCACTTCCGGTTCATTTCTAAATGAGCGCACATGTACTTCATACATGAGCAAAACATCTACCTACAGAAGCATTGCAAAGACACCTGCCAGAATCATGAACTTGCATGAGACGAGCCAGAGAGCGGATTCCTAAACATGGCAGCACCCACCAGTGAATACAACGGAAAATGCTGCTGTTCAGGATACCGCTGGCTGGAAAGTTCAATGTCCAAGGCCAAATGCAGATGCACAACTATCCTCCACAGAAATATGAATGACATCTTGACCAATGTTTAATGATTGTTCGCGAGAATGATTTTCTTCAAAATTAACCTTTTCGTCTACATATTCTTCACGTGTCTATTAGTATGAAACGTTAAATGTGCAAGGTAAAATTTGATCAGAACTTTCAAAACTGCTTTTTCCAATTATTTCCATAAGGTGCTAGAGCCAATTGTTTGCGGTCAAAATACGGAGTATTAATATTATGAGTCTGGAAATTAAGATGTGCAACGTTTTGTATAGCCACGTTCCTGGATGAGCAATGATCGTGCAACAGGTTCTCTGAAGGAGTATTTCATGCAAGCGAATACAACCTGTTCATTTGACCTCGACCAACTTCAATAATGCAGAAGAAGTGAGAGAGAATTCAGATTAGATTTCCCATCAAAGCTACACATGATATATAAACATTAGATCACATCCAACATTTCCGTTCCGATTCATCTCTAAATGATAGCACATGTACTGCATTCGTAAGGAAAATCTCTGCCTGCATATTAACTGGCTGTTGCAAGGTACCAGCCGCAATCCTGAGCTTGATCAAGAGTAACCAGAGAGCCGATTCCTGAACGTGGCAACACTGACCAGTGACTACAACAGAAAAATGTTGCTGTTCAGGATACCGCTGTCTGGAGAGACCAATGCACAAGGCCAAAGCCAGAGACACAACTATCCTCCATAGTAATATAATCTACAATGTGACCAATTTGTGAATGCTCACTAAAATCTGATTTTCTTTAGAATTAACCAATCAGGTGACATAATCTTCATGGTATTACTTTGAAAGATTAGTATTTGCACTTGGAAACTGGTTCAGACTCTTTGAACTCAGTCTTCAAATTATTACCACAAGACAGAAACATAAATTATTAGTACACAGAGTATGAAGGCATAATGCTAATGTCTGGAAATTAAAAGGTGCAAATTTTGAATGCCCACTTTCTTGTATTGACACTGATATTCAGCAATAATCGCTAAATGTGGGTGAAAACTCCACTTTCATTATTGAATCTGTCTTTTGACAGCTTTGTTGTGCATTTCAATACCAAGAAACCTGTGAGCCAGTGTCCAATATAAAAAAGATATTTCAGAGCAAGAGAAGGGGCAAAAGGAGAAGTGTAAGAAATTTTCTGTGACAACTCTTTCTCAGTTTGATGGGATTGTTGCTCTGATGTCTGTTACATCCGGAGAAGGACATGAGTAGCCAGAGAGCCATCTCCTAAAGGTGGATGCACTTTCTAATCAATTCAACAGAAAATGCCCATTTTCACGAGGCAGCTGACTGGAAAGTTTAGAGAGAAGACCGAAAGCAAAGGTTCCACTATCTTACTCAAAAAAACACTCAACAGAATTAGACGAACATTTTCTCATTCTTCAAATAAATAATTTGAACTTGAAAGTGAATGTTGCATGAGCTATGCAGTCCGCATTGTTTTCCAAAGCAGACCTAGAGACAGCCACTTCATTTTCTATCAAGATAAAAAAGGGGAAAAACTCTTTAATAGTCTCTTTCTTTCAAAATTCGAATGATGGAAACTTGCAATAATAGGCTGGAAATGTGCAGATAATGGCATATACACGTTGCTGGGTTGGAACTGTCCATGCAACAGATGCCTGGAGTGATAGTTTCATACAAGAAAATACATATTGTTCATTCGACATGCTCCACCGTGCCATAATTCCTATGAACCGTCAGAGAATTCAGATTAGTCTCTCCATGAAACCTACACAAGCAAGGGAAACATCAGATCACACTCAACAATTCGCTTCTGGTTCATTTCTAAATGAGCACACATGTACTTCATACATGAGCAAAACATCTACCTACAAAAGCATTGGAAAGACACCTGCCAGAATCATGAACTTGCATGAGACGAGCCAGAAAGCGGATTCCTAAACATGGCAGCACCCACCAGTGAATACAACGGAGAATGTTGCTGTTCAGGATACCGCTGGCTGGAGAGTTCAATGCCCAAGGCCAAATGCAGATGCACAGCTATTCTCTATAGAAACATTAATGACAACTTGACTAATTGTTCATAGATGTTCAGAAATAATGATGTTCTTAATAAACAACCATTCAGGCTATGTATTCTTCATGAGGCAATAAATCTGAAATGCTAGAATATGCACCAATTTTTCAGATACTTCTGAACCCCTTATTCTAATTATTCCCACAAGATTGAAAAGCAATTGTTCATTGTAAAATTACGAAGAACTTATATTTGCATGAACTCTGATGAGAATTACTCAGGAACAATTGAAATGCAGCTGATAACATGCACCAATAGAGTCTGTTGACAGTCAGCAATAAATGTTAAATGAGGTTGAAATCCTCCCTTTGAGAACATTTTTGGACACTCCTATACCAAGCTGCCTGTGAGTCAGTGTCCAATATGCGGAGCAAGAGAGCTGTCTCCTAAACATGGTAGTACTTACCGATGAATTCACTGGAAAGTACCTCTGTGAGCTGGCTGGAAAATTTAGAGAGAAGACTAAAAGCAAGTTCTTACAATAGAAATATTCATAGAAATTGACAAGCATTTTCTCATTTGTGAAAACAAGAATTTGACCTCGACAGTAAATGGTGCATGAACCATGCAGTCCATATTTTTTTCCAATCACTTCTGACAGTCACTGCGTTTTCTGGCAAGACAACCAAGAGATACAAACACTTTCTTAAATATAAACTCCTTTAAAAACTTCCATTGAAAGAAACACATACTTATGAGGCTGGAAATTAAAAAGTGCAAATATTGGAATACCCACACTGCAGCATTAGCACTGAAAGTGAAAGCAAGTTCTTGGAACACGTACTCATTCCAAGAAAATACATTAGGGTCATTAGACATCGTCCATAATGCCATAATTCCAAAGAAGTGTGAGACTAGAGTTTCCATCAAACCTGCACATGAAAGTAAAACATCAGATCACACCCAACAATTAGGTTCAAATTCATCTCCAAATGGTCACCCTTGAACTGCATTCATGAGTAAAATGTCTACCTACATATTAACTGGCTGTTGCAAGGATACCTGACAGAATCATGAGCTTGAACGACAGTAGCCACAAAGAGCAGATTCCTAAACATGGCAGAACTTAACCAGTGAATACAACAGAAAATTTCTGTTGTTCAAGATACCGCTGGCTGGAACGTTCAATGGCAAGGCCAAAGCCAGAGACACATTGATCCTCGGCAGAAATGCTGATGACAAATTGACTGATGTTTTATGAATGTTCAGGAAAAATGATGTTCTTGAAAAATAACTATACAATCTATGTATTTTTCAGGAACTTTGAGATGTGAGAATATACAAATTGAAATTTCTTCAGCCACTTCTAACCACCTACTTCAAGTTTTTCCCAGAAGATGAACAATGATTTAAGAATGGACACTTCACTGGTACTTCAAATTATACCCACAACTCAGAAACACTAATTGCTGTTTTCAAACTATGAAGAAATAATATTGGTATGAGAATTACCGAAGTTACATTGAAGTACATCCTACAACATGCACCAATACAATCTGTCGAGTCTGCAATAACAGCTACCTGTGGGGAGAAAACACCACTTTCGTTGGTGACTGCCCTTCGACAATTTTGTTGTGCATTTCAATACCAAGAAACCCGTGAGCCAGAGTCCAATACCAAAGAGATATTTCAGAGAAAGGGATAGTCCAAAAGGAGAAATGCAAGAAATTGTCTGTGAGAATTCCTCCATTGCTTGATGGGATCGTTGCTTTGAAGTCTGTTATATCCTGAGATGGACGTGAGTAGCCAAAGAGCCATCTCCTAAACGTGGCAGCACTTTTTAATTAATTCAACAGAAAATGCCCATGTTCAGGAGGCAGCTGACTAGAAAGTTTGGAGAGATGGAC
>JASSZB010234613.1:0-15625 GCA_031763765.1 Psittacara erythrogenys
AGCAGCTTCCAGTGTCTGGAGGGGGCTCCGAGGATGCTGGAGAGGGACTCTTTATCAGGGATTGTAGTGATAGGACAAGGGGTGATGGGTTCAAACTGAAACAGGGGAAGTTCAGGTTAGATGTAAGGAAGAAGTTCTTTACTGTGAGGGTGGTGAGACACTGGAACAGACTGCCTGAAGAAGCTGTGAATGCTCCATCCCTGGCAGTGTTCAAGGCCAGGTTGGACGGAGTCTTGGGTGACATGGTTTAGTGTGAGGTGTTCCTGCCCATGGCAGGGGGCTGGAAATGGATGATCTTAAGGTCCTTTCCAACCCAAACCATTCTATGATTCTGTATTTCAGGAGTCCTGCTGCAGAAGATCCATCCCGACCGAAAGTTCGACGCCGCGATGGCTGGCCTCCTGTCCTGGGAGGCTCGCCGTGACGCGGTCTCGTCGGGCGTGACCGCGTCCCGTTCATCCAAGATGCTCGTGTTCTGAGAGGTGGTGCGGCATGGCTGAGGCCACCCCTGAACAGCTCGCGCTCGTGAATGCACTGGAGGCGAAGCGCGGCACGTGGAAGACGGACATCGACAAGTTCGACGCGTACCTTCGCGGCAAGCAGCCGCTGACTTTCCTGTCGGACGAGATGCGCACGGAGTTTGGCGACAAGATCACCGACCTCGTCATCAACTGGCCGCAGCTCGTCGTCGACACGTACGAGAACCGCCTGGACGTCGAGGGCTTCCGCTTCCCCGGCGAATCGTCGGGCAGCGAAGAGCTGTGGGGCATCTGGCAGGCGAACGACATGGACGAGCAGTCGATGCTCGGCCACGTCGACGCCCTGGGCTTGGCGCGCGCTTGCGTCATCGTCGGCGCTGCTGACGATGACGGGCCGCCGATCATCACCGTCGAGTCGGCGCTGGACTGCGCTTGGCTGCGCGATCCGCGCACACGCAAGGTCACGGCCGCGCTGAAGCGCTGGACGGGCGGCGACGACGGCAAGACCGACATGCTCAACCTCTACGAGCCCGAGCAGACCACGACGATGGCGAAGGGCAAGACGGGCTGGGACATCGTCGCGGCCGACAACCACGGGCTCGGTCGCGTCCCGCTCGTGCCGCTCGTGAACCGGCCCCGCATCAAGTACCCCGACGGCTTCTCCGAGATCGAGAGCATCCTGGGCCTCGCGGACGCGGCGAACAAGATGGCGACGGACATGATGGTCAGTGGCGAGTACCACGCGATGCCGCGCCGCTGGGCGTTCGGGCTGAGCCGTGACGACTTCGTCGACGTCAACGGCGGTCTCAAGAGCGCCTGGTCGGTCATCAAGGGCCGCCTGTGGGCGAATGAGAACCCCGACGTGAAGGTCGGCCAGTTCGATGAGTCAGACCTGAAGAACTTCCACGACACGATCCGCCTTCTCGCTGCGATGGTGTCGCACCTGACCGCGTTGCCGCCGTACTACATCGCCTTCGAGGGCGGGAATCCGACGTCGGCGGACGCGATCCGCGCGTCCGAGGCGCCGCTGGTGAAGCGCATCGAACGCAAGCAGGTCGCTTTCGGTGGTACGTGGGAAGAGGTCATGCGCATCTGCCTGCAGATCTCGGGCGGCGATCTGCCCGAGGGCGCGGAGCAGCTCGAGACGGTGTGGCGCGATCCGTCGACGCCGACGGTGGCGCAGATGGCTGACGCGGTGACGAAGAAGGTCGCGACGCGTGGCGCTGATGGGCGTCCGCTGATCCCGACGGAGCAGGCGCGCATCGACCTCGGTTACACGCCGGCGGAGCGGCAGCTCATGACGGAGATGGAGCGCGAGTCGCTCGCTCTCGACCCGGTGAACGCGCCGTACCTGCAAGCCTCGGCGGCTCCTGATGGCGCAGGCGTTTCCTGACGCGGCGACGAGCCTGTACATGGCGCAGCAGCGTCGCCTGTCTCGCCTGAATCGCACCCTGTCGGCGCGGTGGCGGTGGATGGGCGGCGACTTCGATGTGTCGTGGCAGCTCGTCGGCGGCCTGATCGCGGCGGACATCGCTCAGGCCCAAGGCGGTGCGGCGCAGGACGCGGTCGACGCGGCTGCTCTCGTCATCCCGGCGGCCGACATGCTCGCCACGCCTGACCCTTCGGGCTTCGCCGGCATCGCGTCCGACGGCCGTGACCTGACGTCACTGCTGTATGGCGCCGTCGTCAAGGCGAAGAGCGTCGACGCGGAGACCGTCGCGCAGCGCCTCGAGGCTGGCCGGTTGTGGCTCGTCGGTGCGGCGGAGACACAGGTCGCCGATGTGACGCGCATGGCGTCGTCGGTTTCGACGGCCGCGAGCTCGTACTACGGATATCAGCGGCTCGTCGCGCCTGGCTGCTGCAAACGGTGCGCGGTGCTCGCGGGCAAGGAGTTCCGGTGGAACGAGGGCTTCCAACGCCACCCTCGTTGCCGATGTATCCATGTGCCCCTGCGTGAGAAGCGCCGCGGCTACACGAACGACATCGACCCCTCGCAGGTGCGCGACCTGACGAAGGCGCAGCGGCGTGCGATCGACGACGGCGCCGACATGACGGCCGTCATCAACGCCGATCGCGGACGATCGCGCAACGGCATGACGACGAGCGAGGGCACTTCGAAGCGTGGCTGGCACGCGTACGTGCAGCGCGCCATCGACCGCGAGCAAGGCGCTGATACGGCGTACACGACGACCGGTTACCGGCGTCAGGGCTTCGTGAAGAACTACCCCGTGCGGCGCGTGTCGAAGCAGCGCCTCACCCCCGAGGCGATCTACCGGCTGTGCGGCGATGACCGCGAGGCCGCGATCCGTCATCTCGCCGCGAACGGCTACCTCGTCGGTGGCCGCTCCCCCAATGAAGTCGCCCGCATCGCGCTCGGGCGCACCTAGACCACGGCGCCGCAACGGCTGCCGCAACGCACCGAAACGGAGCACCCATGTCTGACGAGCAGACGAACGAGCAGCAGGACGTCGAGCAGGCCGAAACGGCCCACGCCACCACGTCCGTCGACACAGGCGAGGCCACGACCAGCACCGCCGAGCCCAAGCCGACCGAAACGGTCGACTTCTGGAAGGCGAAGGCGCGCGAGCAGGAGAAGCGGGCAAAGGCCAACGCCGACGCCGCCGCGAAGCTCAAGGAGTTCGAGGACCGCGACCTGTCGGAGCTGGAGAAGGCGCAGCGCGCAGCGAAGGAGTACGGCGATGAGCTCGCCGCGCTCAAGGCTCGCAGCCTGCGCGCCGAAGTCGCCCTCGCCAAGGGCATCCCCGCCGAACTCGCGGGACGCCTGCAGGGCAACACCGAAGAGGAGCTCGCCGCAGACGCGGATGCTCTCCTCACGCTCGTCAACACGAAGCGCACCCCGCAGCCCGACAAGGGCCAGGGAGCGCGTGAGACCTCCGCAGAGGCAGACGCCGACGCGGAGTACCGCAAGTACTTCCCGACTGACTGAAAGGCGTAGTTAGTCGTGGGAGTAGTACGTACGGTTTGCGCCCTCGACGCGTCGGTTGCGCTGCACTCCCCGGCGTTCTGAGGCAGGCAAGGACGCGAGGTCCTCGTCGGTCATGGCTGTGCGATCCATGTAGTCGGCCAGTGCCCGAACCCGCTGAGATGTCTTGAGCAGGCCTTCCGCCGTGTTGCACGCCTGGCACAGGTATCCACGGACGCAGTGTCGACAGCCAAGTTCGCCGACGCAATGCCGGTGATCATGGTCTATCGACAGCCTTGCGCCAGAGTCCCCGCACGCCCCGCACGAGGCGATGGCTGAGCCTGTGAGTTCTTCCATGAACTTACGCGTGATGCCGTGACTCTGGAATGTCCGGCAAGGCTTGCAGCGCGTCGTGAGGAACTTCTGCTTCGGCCCTGTGCGGTAGAAGTCCCCTTCCGGCAGCCAGGCGGCGCAGTCAACGCACCAGCGGAGCCCCTCATGGGAGCTCTCACATTCCTTGCATGCGACCGCCTTGTAGCGGTTTCCCCGGAAGAAGTTTCCAGGGAGCGTCCGTTCGCAGCTCACGCATTCGAGGCGGATAGGGCTCACATAGGCGCCAGGCTTGGTCATGCCTCAATTATACCCCTGAACAGGTTTTATTCCATCGTTCAGGCGACCGACTCACATGAAAGGTGAGCAATCCAATGGAATATCTCCCGATCTACCTTCCCGGCCAGCGCGTCACGCTGAAGGCGTCGGCCCCGATCACGGCAGGGCAGCTGCTCGAGGTGTCCGGCGACGGCACCGTCGCGCCCGCTGCCGCCGGTTCCCTCAAGACCGTCGGCGTCGCTGGCTTCGACGCGGCGCAGAACGACAACGTGACGGTCTACGCGGGCGGCGTGCAGAAGCTCGTCGCTGCGGGCGCCATCACGGCTGGCGACCAGGTCGCCGCAGCCGCCGGCGGCAAGGCCGCGACCGGCACGACCGGCGCCATCGGCGTCGCCCTGTCCACCGCTGCAGATGGCGCGCCCGTTCGCGTCCTGTTCAACCGCTGAAAGGACGTGAGCTGACCTATGGCTACGTACCCCCAGAACATCGCGCTCGACGCCGTCGCCGCGCAGCGCTTCATGCAGACCCCGAGCTTCGTCGCTCGCCGGATGCAGACCCTCGGCGACCTGCGCTACATCGGCACCTCGCTGCTCAAGGGGTGTCAGGACTCCGTCGGTGGAGCCGTCGGCTACGAGATGGCCGAAGGCATCTTCGCCGACGACGCCCCCGAGGTCGTCGCACCCGGCGCCGAGTACACCCTGACGACGATCGGTGACGGCCCGGCCGGCACCGCCCGCGTCGCGAAGTGGGGCAAGGACTCCATCGTCACCGACGAGTCCATCAAGCGACGCGCGATGGACCCCGTCAACAAGGGCCTCCTGAAGCTCGTGAACTCGGCCGCACTCGTCATCGACAAGTCGTGCACCTCCGTCATCGCATCTGCGGTCACGAACACGGCCGCCGCCGCGGCGAAGTGGTCGACCGGCCCGGACACGATCCTGCAGGACATCATGCTCGCGCAGGCGAAGGTGACCGGCCTGAACATGGGCTACCAGCCCGACACGCTGCTCATCGACGACACGACGTGGGCCTACCTCGCGTCGAACAAGAACATCGCCGCCCTCATGGCACGCGAGACGAACGACAACCCGGTCTACTCGGGTCGCTTCGAGATCCTCGCCGGCCTGCAGGTCGTGCACGTGCCGGCAGCGAACCTGCCTGGCGGCTCCGGCTCGAGCGCCTACGTCCTCGACTCGAACCAGCTCGGGTTCATCGCCAAGGAAGACCTCGGCGGCGGCTACACCTCGGCTGGCGACCTCGTCGAGACGAAGGTCATTCGCGACGACTACACGGACTCGTACCGCATCCGTGCGCGTGCGAACTTCGCTCCCGTCGTCACCGACCCGGGCGCCGGTTACCGCATCACGGGTGTCGCCTGATGGCTGCTCGCACGAAGGAGGCGCCGAGGGCTGACGTCGAGGTCGTCGAGGGGCCGGTCGAGAAGTCGACCGGCCTCGTTGTCACCGCGGCGATGGTCACGGCGCGCGACAAGGCGGGTCGGCCATACAGCCTGTTCGCGGGCGACGCGGTCACCGACAAGATCGGCGCCGAGTCGCTCGAGCACCTGAAGTCGCTGGGCTTCGTCAAGGAAGCCTGAGAGGGGGTGGCCTGTGGCTGTTGTGAGCGTGGAAGACGTCGCGAGGGGCATGGGCCGCCCCGTCACCGACTTCAACGATGACCAGGTGGCGCAGGCGATCGACGATGCGGAGACGCTGCTGCAGATCAAGCTCGGCGATCTGGCGAGCCTGGATCAGAAGGTGCTCAAGCTCGTCGTGCGCCTTGCGGTGACGGACTACGTCCAGAATCCCGAGGGTGCGGCGGAGGAGTCGTGGACGATGGATGACGCGTCGCACACGGTGAAGCGTGGTTCGGTGTCGAGTGGCCGTGTGGCGATCCTGCCTGAGTGGCTGGAGTGGCTTCGTCCGCCGGTGTCGGCGGGCGGGTCGTTTTCGATCGCGCCGGGGTGATGGGTGTGAGTTTCACTCCCCCGCCCGTGTCCCGGTTTGCCCGCGGCTCTGAGCAGCTCATGGTCGACGAGTGCCTCATCGAGGTGCCTGGCGACGTGGTGACGGACCCGGACTCGCTGCAGGACGTGACGTCATGGACGTCGCTGTACGAGGGCCGGTGTCGGTTGCAGCGGGTGAACGTGCAGGCGTCGGAGGTCGAGGCGGCCGCTGCTTATGCGGGCAAGACGCCGACGGATCTGCGGTTGCCCTTGTCTGCGCCTGAGCTGCCGAACGGTGCCCGCGTGACGGTGACGCGTCATGCGCGCCTGGCGGGCCGTCAGATGACGGTGAAGGGCCGGTCCTTCCAGACCTTCGAGCGTGATGCTCGGTATGCGTGCGAGGGGGTGGACTGGTGAGCACTCTCCCTCAGCTCGCTGCGGCTCTTGGTCGGGTGTCGACGACGCGGGCCGTGGTGCCTGTGGTGCAGGCGTCGAAGGTGGCGGTGACGAACGTCCTCAAGGCTGAGGCGTCTGGGCATCGGCATGCCAGGGGCCTGCCTGGCGCGATGAAGGGCGAGGCGATCCTCGGTGGTCTCGGTTACGAGTCGGGCCCTGAGGCGCGCGGCGTCGGCAAGCTCGAGAACCTGTACTACTTCGGGTCGTCGCGAATGGCGCCGCAGATCCCCGACCCGGTCATCGCGTTGCGTGCTGAGGCTCCCGTCGTGGAGCGCAAGATCGCTGACGCGGTGTGCGCGGAGATCGTGAGGCGATTGTGAAGCCGGCGCTGCCTGATGCGCACGCGCAGGCGCTGCTCGTCGCGGCGAAGGCAGCTGCGAGCGGTGTCATGACGTACCTCGATGAGGTGCCGGACGACCCGCCGTACCCGTACGTCGTGGTCGAGTCCGACTCCGCCGCATCGTCGACGGAGACGATCGCCGGGCGTGACAACGAGGTCGGCACCTTCCACCCGCGCATCCTCGTCGCCGCGCTGACGCCGGCGAAGGTGCGGCAGGTGCGTGACCGTCTCGAGGCGCTCTACGACACGGCTGCCCCGGCCGTCGACGGGCGCCTGATCGAGGTGGAGAAACTCGTCGCCGGCAACATCGCCCGCGACCCTGACCTGGAGCGGCCCGTGTGGTGGTGCCGCGATCAGCTCGAGGTGCGCTCGTATGCCGCCTGAGTCAACCGAAAAACGAACCGAGGCCGTCCCGATGGGGCGGCCTTTCGCATGCCCAAAGGAGGCCCGTGATGGCCGATTCCGACGGATTCGTGGACGCGTACGACGCCGCCAACCGCGGCAAGAAGGTGCGTGTTCCCGAGCACTTCCTGGGCGAGAACTCGCCCTTCCCGAACCTGCGTCAGACGCCCTTGTCGCGCAGCAAGAAGACCCCGGTCGACGGGGCAACCACCGACTCTGAGGAGAAGAAGTAATGCCCCGTTCCCTGGCTGCCGGCCGTACGAAGCTGGCCCTGATGGCGACCGCGCCCGCGTCGACTGACGCTGAGCTGCGCGCCCTGCCCCTGTCCGCGCTGACGGGTTCCGGTGTCATCGACGCCGCGTGCCGTATCGCGCAGAACGACTTCAAGCTCGGCGCGAAGGAGGACAAGACGGTCTCCGATCCGGCGCTGTGCGAGGAGATCGAGTCCGAGGTGCCGACGTACGCGCAGTACGAAGGCAGCATCACGCCGTTCCGCTACTTCGACGACAAGGGTCAGCCCGAGAAGGGCGCCGCCGGCGAGATCGGTGACGCCGTCTTCCAGGCCGTCAAGAAGATGGGCACCACGCTGTGGATCGCTCGTCGTGACACGTCGAAGAAGTCGACCGAGGACTGGGCGGCCGGTGACGAGTACGAGCTGTTCGAGGTCGTCACGGGCACGCCGCAGGAAGTCGGCAAGGACGGCTACCTGAAGCGTCAGGTGACGCTCTACGTGCAGCGCGCCTGGGTCGGCGTCGTCGCTGGCGCCTGAGCGCCTCCCCTTCACCCCGCCCGCGATCACCTCTGCCGGTCGCGGGCGGGGCTTCCACACCCTGAGGCAGAGGGGTCTCTAGCAGAGGAGAGATGGGCATGACTATGTACGAATCGAA
Organism: Psittacara erythrogenys; assembly: GCA_031763765.1. Classification (NCBI taxonomy): domain Eukaryota; kingdom Metazoa; phylum Chordata; class Aves; order Psittaciformes; family Psittacidae; genus Psittacara; species Psittacara erythrogenys. Next base: position 8,042 of record JASSZB010234613.1, read on the forward strand.
GGTGCCCGAGCGCATCGAGCGCTACCAGATCGTCGAGGCAATGGAGGTTCTCGGTATCGACGCCGGGAGCGTGTGCCGAGTCTGCATCGACAGCAAGACGGTGACCATTGAGGCGTTTCTGCGCGACGAAGAAGGACGCCGCCGACTCGCCCCTAAGAGCGAGCTCGGCGAGTCGAACGGTTACCTGAAGGCTCGCGAAGTCATCCACATTGGCCCCGATCGTGCCTGGCGAGCAGACCGCATCTTCATGAAGGCAGGCCAGCTGTGAGCAAGAAGCAGAACCCGAAGACGGACGACTTCAAGATGCCCGAGTGGCTGGCCGACGACGAGTACGGCTCGGAGACGTTCGAGGTGTTCACGCACCCGAAGACGAAGCAGTACCTGCAGGCGCGTGCCGCGCACGACGTCGCTCGTGAGGAGTTCGACGCGCTTGAGGCGGAGCTGCTCGCACCCGTCGACGACGAGCTCGCGCCGGACATCGCGGTCGGCGACATCGACCCGCGCCAGGAGCGCCTCGAGGAACTCGCCGCCGAGATCCGTGAGGCCGTGCAGAAGGTCAACGAGCTCGCGCCGGCGGTGAAGGAGACCGGGCACGAGATCGTCGTCGCGGACAAGCTGACGCTCGACGAGATCAGCGACCTCGGCGACCTCGAATCCGAGGGCCCGTTCATGGAGCTGCTCGCGCAGGTCGCGACGGTCGACGGCGCGTCGCTGCCCGCCGACGGGTGGCGCAAGGTGGCGCGCAAGTGTGGCGTCGGACAGTGGGCGAGTTTCAAGAGCGACGTCCTGGAGTATCTCGGGCAGCCGGGTGTGACGCCGGATTTCTCGCCGCTCACCTCGCCGAGCATGCCCGAGTAGTCGACTACGTCGAGGCGGCGCGCTCGTGGGGTGTGCCGCCGTCGACGCTGATCGGCACGGGCCAGGGCAGGTGGACGGACAAGGATCGCTTGATCGCGGTCGCGCTGCACCTGTTCGAGAAGTCGCGCTGCTCAGGTTGCGGGTCTGGTGTCGAGGAGTGGGACACCGAGCAGGACTACGTGCCGCAGGAGCACACGTGCCCGAAGTGCGCGGCGCAGGAGAAGTACCGCGCTGAGAACGGCGACCCAGAGCCGGGCGTGAAGGTCGCATTCGTCAAGGAGAACCCGGACGCCGACGTCGATGACGTGGCACCCGTCTTCGAGTAACTGAACAGGGAGGCCGCGCATGCCGATTCAGCGTTCCGTGGTGATCCGTCTCGTGGCGGACGTGCAGGGCATGTCGGCTGGGATGGATGAGGCCGAGCGGTCGGTGACGCGTCTGGACCGTCGGGTTGCGTCGATGACGCGTGCGGTGCGTGCTGCTGCTGCCGAGTCGGCGCAGGCTGCGCAGCGAGTGGCGACTGCACGTCAGGTGGAGGCGGCTGCGACTGAGCGGGTGGCGGCCGTCGAGGAGCGTGCCGTGACGATGCGCGCTGCGGCGGCGCAGTCCGCAACTCGCGTGGGCCAGGCTGAGGCTCGTCTCGCTGAGGTGCGCTCCGCTGGCACGGCGGAGATGTCGTCTCGCGTGACTGCCGCTGAGGAGCGCGTGTCGGCGGCGCGAGCGCAGGCCGAGGCGGCCGCGCGTCGCATCGGCGTGGCTGAGGAGCGTCTCGCCGAGGTGCGTGCGGGCGGCTCGAGTGCGTCCGCTTCGGAGTTGAGTGCGGCTGAACGTCGTGTCGAGCAGGCTCGGCAGACGGCTGCCGCGGCGGCGAACCGGGTGGCGCAGGCAGAGTCGCGGCTGGAAGAGCTGCGTGCGGCTTCGACGGCTTCGGCGTCGGAGGTTGCTGCTGCGGAGGCTCGTGTTGAGGAGGCCCGGCGAGCTCATTCGAGTGTGACGACGTCTGCGGCTGCGGCTGAGCAGCGGTTGACGGCTGCGCAGCAGGAGCAGAGCGCGGCTGCCGCGGCTGTTGCTGCTGCGGAGGAGCGTGCTGCTGCTGCGACGAACGCGCAGGCGGCTGCGGCAGAACGTTCGATGGCGCGCACCCGTGCGTGGAACAACGCTGCGGGCAAGATGGCGATGGTCGGCGGCACGCTCGGGCTGGGTCTCGGGCTTGCGGTGAAGCAGTTCATGGAGTTCGACGAGGCGATGGGTGGCGTGCGCGCCAACCTCGACAAGTCTGACGCGGGCAAGCTGCCCCAGCTCACGGCCGCCATTAAGCAGGCTGGTGCGGCGTCCGTGTATTCGAGCGTTGAGGCCGCGAATGCCGCGGAGGAGCTCATCAAGGCTGGCGTGAGCGCGCAGGATGTCATCGGTGGCGGCCTGACAGGCGCGCTCGGGTTGGCGGCTTCGGGCGGCGTTGGCCTTGCCCGCGCTGCCGAGGTGTCGGCGATGGCGATGACGCAGTTCCACCTCAAGGGCAAGGATGCGACGCACATCGCCGACGTGCTTGCTGGTGGCGCGCTCGCGTCGACGGCAAGCGTGGACTCGCTTGCGATGGGCCTCGCTCAGGGTGGTGGCGTCGCGCAGCAGTTCGGCGCGCACCTGGAGGACACCGTCGGCACTCTGTCGATGTTCGACCAAAACGCGTTGCGCGGGTCGGACGCGGGCACGTCGATGAAGTCGATGCTGCTCGCCCTCGCGAACCCGTCGGACAAGGCCGCTGGCGCGATGAAGGATCTCGGCATCAACGCGTTCACGGCGAGCGGCGAGTTCGTCGGTTTCGCTGGGCTGCAGGATCAGCTCAAGGAGAAGACGAAGGGGCTCACTCAGGAGCAGCGTAGCCAGGCTTTCGCGACGATCTTCGGCTCGGATGCTGTACGCGCTGCGAACGCGATGTACGGCGACACGAAGGGCATCCGGTCGTGGACGGAGGCGGTGAACAAGAGCGGCCTCGCGTCGCAGGTCGCTGCCGCGAAGCTGAACAACGCGAAGGGTGACCTCGAAGCGCTCAAGGGTGACATCGAGAACGTCCTCATCGGCGCCGGCGAGGGCGCGAACGGGCCGATCCGTGGCCTCATCCAGAACGTCGACAAGCTCGTGTCCGCGTTCGGCGATCTGCCCGCTGGCGTGCAGTCGGGCATCTTCCAGATCGCGGCCTTCGGGTCGGCTGGGCTGCTCGCCGCGGCCGGGGTCATCAAGATGGTGAACACGATCCGGTCGATCCGCTCTGGTGTGTCGACGGCGGTTGGTGCGCTGCGTGACGGCGTGGGCGCGTTCACGAACTGGGTGCGTGCGGGTAGCTCGTCGGGCACGATGCTCGCCGGAATCCGTGGCCGCGCAGCGCAGGCAGAGAACGCGGTGCGCAACATGGGCACTGTCGGCAAGGTGGGTCTCGGCCTGCTCGCTGCCGGGTTCATCGCCGCCGGTGTCGCTGCCGCGACGAGCGGGCGTGAGGTCGAGAACTACGGGCGCCAGACGTCACGCCTCGGCCTCGACATGCAGTCCGCCGCGAAGGGCGGCGCCGGGCTGAACAACATCTTCAAGGACATGTCCGTCGCCGCCGCGAAGGACTCGTCGATGAGCTTCGCCGAGGGCATGAAGTCGCTCAAGGGCGCGACGAACGGCGCGACGGACGGCATCGACAAGTTCTCCGCCGGCGTCTTCAAGGCGGTCGGTGTCGCGCACGGCGCGAGCGGGCCGATCGACGCCGTGAAGGAGCGACTCGCTGGCGTCGGCAAGCACCTCGCCGACCTCGCGAACGACGGCAACATGGCCGAGGCGAGCGCGCAGTTCAAGGTGCTCTCGGACGAGGCGAAGAAGTACGGGGTCGATCAGAAGGACCTCATCCAGATGATGCCCGAGTGGTCGGCCGTCCTGGACTCGAGCGCGTACAAGCAGCAGTCGGCGACGGAGAAAGCGAAGGCTGACGAGGCGGCGAGGCAGAAGCAGAAGGAAGCGCTCGACCAGCTCATCAGCGCGTACAAGAACCTCAACAACGTGTTGCTTCAGCAGGAGGCCGGGCAGGACGCCGCGCTCGCCGCGGTCGACGCGGCTGACAAGGCGCTGCAGGAGAACGGGCGCACCCTTGACGCGAACAGCGAGAAGGGCCGCGCGAATCGCTCGGCACTGCGCGACATCGTGCAGCAGTACGGCGAGTGGGCGTCGAGCGTGAAGCAGGCGACAGGCTCGAGCGAGGAGGCCAACGCGATCCTCGCGCAGGGCAAGAAGCAGTACATCGACCACGCCGTAGCGATGGGCAAGGATGCCGGCGAGGCGAAGCGTCTCGCTGATGAGCTGTTCAAGGTCTCCGGTGTCGACACGACCGCCAAGGTCGAGGTGCAGGGCGTCGAAGCTGCGCGGTACGAGATCGACGAGATGGGCAACGCCATCGTCAAGCTCGACGGCTCGAAGATCACCATCCCCGCGGACACGCCGAACGCGCCGCAGGTGCTGCAGACGCTGACGGCGCTGGGGTTGACGGCGAAGCAGTTGTCGTCGGATGGCACGAAGGTGAGCATCCCGACGGAGGCGTTGAAGGCGCCTGAGACGCGTCAGGCGATCATGGGGATCAAGGGCGCGACGAAGGATGCGCAGGGCAATGTGACGATCCCGACGTCGGCGCTGAGCGCCGACGCGACGCGGAACGCGTTGAAGCAGATCGACAACATCGCGGTGCAGGCCGACGGGCGGGTCGTTACGATCCCCGCGTCTACGCCGAACGCGGCCGCCGTGAAGGCGCTGCTCGAGGGCGTGTCCGGTGCAGCGCTGAGTGCGGATGCGAAGTCGGTCAACATTCCGGTGTCGTCGCCGAACTCGCCCGCAACGAAGCGCCTGCTCAATCAGGTTGAGGGTGCGGCGCTGTCGGCTGACAAGAAGTCGGTGACGGTGCCGACGTCGGCGCTTGGTGCGGTGACCGCGAAGAGTGAGATCGACGGCGTCATTCAGTCTGCGAACGCCGCGGACGGCAAGGTTGCTCACGTCAGCATCGTCACGACGAAGACGCTCGTGAACGAGGTCATCAACCGTGGCAGCGCATCAACGGCCATCGGTGTCGTCAAGGCTCGCGGTGGCGTGATGTTCGGCGATCACGAGGCGTTCGCTCGTGGTGGCGTGCGTGAGGATCATGAGCCGCAGGTCGCTCGGCCGACGCCGGGTCGTGTGCGCGTATGGGCCGAGCCCGAGACTCAGGGCGAGGCGTACATCCCGTTCGCGAACGACGGTCGGCGCGGTCGGGCGAAGTCGATCACGGAGTACGTGGCCCGCAAGTTTGGCGGGTCGGTGACGTGGCACGCGGACGGTAGCGCGGACGACTGGACGCCGGACATGTCCGGCATCATGGCGTACGCGAACAGCCTGAAGGTCGACCCGTCGGCGTTGACGGAGCAGCGGAAGAAGGTCGCTGACCAGAACACGGCGCTGAACAAGGCGATCCGTGACTTGAAGGCCGCGCAGGCTGGGCTCAAGGGCAAGTCGGGCGCGGCTCGCGTGAAGGCTGAGAACGCTGTGGCGACGGCGATCGAGCGTCAGGCGAAGGCGCAGCGTGAGCTGAACGACGGCAAGGCGAAGCTGAACAAGATGTCAGCCGGCGCGGGCGCGGACATGACGACGCGATTCATGCTCGGCACGACGTCGCAGAACAGCCTGAGCAAGCGGTTCCTCGACAACATCGAGCGCATCAAGAAGCGCGGCTTCCCGCGCCTCGCACGCTCGCTGCTGGAGCAGGGCGATTCGGACGCGCAGGCCATCGCGCAGACCCTCTCGGGTAGTGCCCTGTCGCGCTTGAAGGACGCCGACAAGGGCTTGCAGACGAGTGACGCGCTCGCCGACCGCAAGTCGAAGCTCCTCGACGAACTCAAGGGCGTCACGTCCGGGGGGCTGTCGGCGACGGCGCAGCAGCAGGCGAACGCGCAGCTCATCAGCTTGCAGGCCGCGAACCAGCGGATGGCGATGTCGAGTGGTGTCGTGAAGGTGCAGATGCCCACGGCGCAGCAGATCGCTGCGGAGATGGTCGGCAAGGTGCAGGTGCATCTGCCTGAGCAGCTCGTCGTGCACTCGCACATTGACGGCGCGCAGGCCGGTCGCACGGTCACGAAGTGGCAGGACACGCAGGCCTCGACGGGCTCTGTGATGCCCAATTTGAGGATCTGAGAAGGGTGATTCTGTGACGACGTGGGGTGCGACGAGCGGCCACTTGCGGGTCGGCGTGGATGTGAGCATGTCGCCGTCGACGGTGACGGCCACGACGACGCAGGTGACGTTGACGTGGAAGGTCACCGTCCAGACGGTGGGCTGGTGGTTCGCTGAGGGGCAGACGGCGACCTTGTCGGGTGCGACGTCAGCGACGAAGGCGTACCGCAAGGACGATGCGAAGAAGTCGGGCACGTACGACACGGTCGTCGGGTCGTGGACGTCGACGGTCGCCACGAGCGCGTCGGCACCGATCTCGCGCCAGCTCAGCGTCGCTGTGGCAGGTAACAGCTCGGGCGTGAAGTGCTCGGTGTCCGCGTCCTTCACGGTGCCACAGCGGCCCGCGACGCCCGCGACTCCGACGCCCTCCACCACTCCCGCGACGCCGACAACCCCCACGACGCCGGCGACCACGGGCACCACCGCGACTCCCCCGTCGCAGCCCGTGAGCGAGTGCCAGGTCGTGGACCCGTCCGGCGCGGCAGTGTACTCCGCACCGACCGCGTCCGGCGCGCCGGGGCAGCTCGTCGCGACCGTCGTCGAGGGCACCCGCCTCACCGGCGTCCTCGACAGCGCATGGCTGGCCGTGACGAGCGGCGAATACTCCGGCCTGTACGTGAAGCGGGCTGCGGTGAAGCTCGTCGCCGACCTGACGGACACGACAACGACAGACACGACGACAGCGGACGCGACACCCACGCCACCGACGACCACCGACAGTGGCGACGGTGACGCCGCGACGCCGCTACCGACACCCGGCGTCACGGCCCGCATGGATCTGGTGCCCGCCGTCGCAGGCCTGGTGTGGGCCTCGGGCGACTACGACGCTTTCCCGCAGACGGCCGCGCACGGCAACGTCGTGCTCACCGCGTGGCGCCACGCCGGCGCGCACGACATCGACCGCAACGCCACCATCATGGCGGCACTGTCCACCGACAGCGGCCGCACCTACGGCACGCCCTGGGTGATTCCGACGCCGCGGGTGGCGAATGCTGGGCCTGGCGTCGGTGGTCTCGCGTGGGACGCGAAGGCCTCGCAGTGGGTACTGCTGCTGTCTTGGCGTCAGTACCCGGACGCGGCGACGAACACTGCCGATGTGCGCTGGACTGAGGTCCTCACGAGCAAGGATGACGGGCAGACCTGGACGACGCCGCAGCGTATCCCCATGCCTGGCACGGATTGGTTCTTCTGCAACGACCTCTCGATCAAGGACAACTTGTGGGTCGTCGCGGGCTACGGCGGCATGCCGGGTGTCAGCGGGTGGCAGGCCATCACGACGGCGTCGACGGATGCTGGCGCAACGTGGTCGGCGCCGGCGCGGGTGCAGGGCACCCCCGATGGTTCCGGGTGGGCCGAGCCGAACGTGACGCCGCTGCCGTCCGGTGCGTGGCTGATGCTGATGCGCTCCGTCGACGACGTCGAGACCCATCGCGCCGTCAGCACCGATGGTGTGACGTGGGCGTACGCTGGCATAGCCGTCGCCGGGTACACCGGCAACCC
>JASSZB010234800.1:0-15455 GCA_031763765.1 Psittacara erythrogenys
CTATCCAGCATGACCTTACATTCTAGCGAACATATTCCGGAGATTACCAGAGAGCAGGTAGATACAGGAAAAAAACTTCAACACCTGAAAACAAGATCATAAAAATGAGCATGTATCATAAGCCTTGATAATTTGAGGTGGAGTGAGATATACAGGGATTATAATTTGCATTTTTGGCAGCACAGTTCAGCTATTATTTGTCTTTAATTTGCTTGAGTTGGATGTAGAGTTTGAATGCTTGTCAAGAGAATTATTCGCTTGTGCCTTTTGGCACCTAAATAGTTTTGTATAATAATATAGATCACCATTGTTTTAGAAAAATCCGCATAACTTTACAGATGTGTATGCTGTCATCTTTGGGACATGCTTGTTAAATAGGAGCATTAGTTTCAGTTCCAAACAGCGTTCTTCAAGACAAAAGCTAAACTTGAAGAAAAGGAAGCAGGACAAGATTCAAGAAATGGAAGTAAAGTCCGATACAGGAGAGCAGCATCACATGAAGAGTCAGAGTCAGAAGTATGTACAGTTAATTACTGCAATTAATACAGTATCAATCCAGTTCATCCCTCAGGTACTTCTAATGGTAGTTCCTAGCATTTGCAGTTGAAATCCAAGTCAACAGAATAGCATTGTTGCACCGCTCATGGTAGTTATCTTCCTTTCAGACCAGCAGGAAGACATCATAATATATGTAAATATCAGAGGTGAACTGTGTTACACATGCTTCTAAAAAAGCCCACACAGCATCCAAAACTAATAGACAATTCTAACTTACAGAGTTTAAAGCTTAAAGAGAGGAAGCTGATGGGGGCAACTGTCCTGACTTTGGAGAAGTACGTATGTCCTTGCTTTAGCGTAATTTTGTTCTAAATCATATTAAGTGGGCAGTTCTCAGTTCAGCTGAAGGATATGTGATATCTTTGAAGGTAAGTTGTTTTAGCTTCAGTTGGTTAACATAACTTTTCTGTGTCACAGTCTCTGGGCTCCACTCGAGACCGGGAGAGGAAAACTCCTCCACTTCTTGTAAATAACATAAACTTTCTACAGAGGAACTTGTCAGGAACTTGTTTGCAGCTACACCCTGGCTCCTCTGGGACTCTCCCATGCTGAATCTCAGGCTCAGCCAAAAGGAAACAGGCGGGTAGGATTACTGACTAGCAGGTGCACAACAGCATTCAAAACAGGCCAAAAGCTCATGTTTCAGGTGAGTTGCAAGGTAAGGGAGAAAAGTATTCAGTGTTTTCAGCATTACCTAAAATTTTTGGGTTACTAGTACAGTTACTAGAGGTTTTTATGAGCAGTGGTTTTCGGTTTGATTTTTTTTCTTACTTCAGTATAGAATGTGTTCCTGCTCCTTTTTGTTGTTTGTTCTAGAAGACAAAGCAGGTTTTCGTAACTGTAGTAACACCGCAAGCTGTTGCGGTCAATGTGTGTCGCCGTTCGCAAGTGGAGGAACAGTACACAGTATTTGTGTGGGTTTGTGAACAGGCAGTTGCAGGGACGGGCTGCTATTTAAAACCTGCTGTTCAGCAGCATCTTAACTCAGATAAAAAGTTAAATACCAGTTAAAAGTGAGTTTTTTAACAATAGCCCTCCCTGCTTGATCTGACTGGAAGTGTTCCCTCTTCCAGCCAGCTCCCACCTGCCCTGGCTTTTGTAGCAGAGTTTTCTACTGTCTCTTTGGTTATGAAGGATTCTGTTCCAGTGTCCTTTTCCTCAGCAAGTGCTGGATGCTCTGAATGCAGTCTTAGTACAGGAAATATGCACTGATAGCAATCTTCTCCCTGCCATCAATGTGATTTTGATAGCGTAGTTTAATAAAATGTTAGGGTGCTTTATTCAAACTGAGCTTGACTGTGGACTGGGTTTGTGCCAGGAATGAGCAGCAGCTCCCAGGCTGCAGGAGTTGGCTTCTTCACTTCACCTCTACCACTCCGCACAGGTAAACAGGGCTCAGAGGAAGTCTTATGTGCTGCAAGTGCTGATATTTACCTATAATCTCCTTGGATTTCATCAGGATGAGGTGGGGGTAGCAAAGGAAAATTCCATTCACAGCCCTCGCTTCTTGGCTTTTGTAAGAAGAACATCCACAAGTGGCCCAACCACAACAAAATAGAGGAAACACCACTGGCAAAGAGGAAGCTTTACAGCAGCTCGTTCTCAGAGCACAAACCCCTCTTTGCTCCATGTGAGTGTGTCACAGACGACTCTACACCAACAGGCTTCTCTCTACCCCCTGATAAAGCTTTGCAGGTTTACAGCACTGCACTGTTCAAGCTTTTCCTTCATGGAGAAGGTTCTTTTTCAGAACCTGGTCTTGGGGTAAAGCTGGAACCTGGGTCGTAGGGAACTTACTTATTTACCTTACCCCTGTACAGAACAAAGAGCAGCAGATCTCAGGGGTTTGATCTTCCTATTGAGTTATCTTCTTTTGGACTACAGCCCCCAGTAAAGAGCACAGCATTTCCCTGCAGGCTCCTGAGTCGAGACTGCTCCTGCTATTGAATGGCTGCTGAGCATCTGTTTAATAGTAGATAAAGAACAAAATCTCTCTGGAAGAGTTCAGTGTTTAACTGTTTTAAGGTTGTCTCCCAGCTGAGTGCATCAGACTGTGATACTGCTGCTGTGAAGAACCAAGGTACTGATGTCTACAGCAGTACTGACCCTGCTACATATTTCTAGACAGAAGAGAGGCTTAAGAGAAGCAGCAAAGAGGTGACCAGGGCGTCATTCTGCTTGAATTTGTGGGCACTTAAAATACAAATCCCATATGGCCAAGCACCTGGAGGGCTGTCCCACTTCAGGACGGGGCCATCGCCGCAGATGAGGGACATTAGAGGACAGACCCAAACTCTCTAAGAGATTAAAGTCTCATTAAAGCAATGGTTAAATTTTATCCTTTCATTTTCCTATGCTGTTCTCACACTAAGTGAGTTCCTTCAGATATTCATATTGTGTCCTCCCCCCCCAGCCCCAGCCTCAGCCTGGGGCACTCACACATGCCCCAAGCTGACAACATGGAGAAGTAGATTCTTTCCACCCCCAGACATCAGCCCCCATCAGGTCAGGACCGGCTCAGGCACCTGCATCAACACAAGTGTCCTGGGTTCAGCAGTAGCAGTCATTTTTCTTCTTCTTAGTAGCACGAGCACTGGTCCAGGGCAGTGCACAGCTCCCATGCATTGCCATGAAGACGGAAGCATCTTGACGCTTTCCCAGTAGTGACCTTTGCTAACGCCAACAGGAGCAGAATCCCAAACACTGAAGAGCCATTATCCTCTGCTATTGACAGGCAGAAGAGCCAGGACCTGCTAACGTTCATGAGACAGATACCAGTTACAGGCACAGGGGAATGCTTTTACCTTAGTTACCCTCCTGAGCCCAAGTGGGTATTGTCTCTACTTCTGCTCCAAGGCCAGGTTCAGTCACTCCTGCATTAGCACCTATGCTCAGAAGAACAGTTTAGCCTTAAATAATTCAAAACCAGTCTCAGATCTGCACTGTATTAATATTGCCACAAGCAGACAGGAAGGAATTTGACCCATCTCTGGACATGGCCGTCACTTGCTGCACTTCTCTGACAGTGACTTCCTTCTCCTCTGGTAGAGCTTCCTTCCTTTTCCTTCCAGACATCATCTATTAAATCCAGCGTCATAAACTTTGACCAAGCGTGAGAGAAGAGAGCTGAGGTATCAGCAGGAAACAAGGCTCCCTTAAAGCACTTTTATTGCACTGGCATGCAATGGCACTTTCCCATCCCCAGGAGGTCTCCCTTAAGCTACACCTGTGACCAGGACCAGCAGCTTTCAGCTCAACTAGAAAGTGACAGCTATCAGAAAAGGTGGTTTTAGCTGCTCACAGAAATGCGAATGCAAAGCCAGCTCCTTGCTGCCTGGCTCCTGTTGCCCTTCACAGAAAGAGCTGTACAGTCAAAGGCATGCACATCCTTCCCTTGTTTCTCCACTCAGAAAGAGTGGTCCTTGCAGCTCGGCTCAGCTCGGCTCAGTCCAACAAACATGTAACTGGTGCACAGCATTGCCTGGCTGTCAGAGGAAGTGACCAGCAGGGCAGTGACCAGCTGGGTTTCATGGCCTTTTTAAAAAGCTCCAAGTGATGCAGCAACTTTCAGCATGAGGAAATCAGTCCAGGCAGGAGCTAAAGGCCTGCGAACACAAACCACCGCCAGCCTGTCAGCAAGATCAAGCCTATCAATTTCTATTTGAAAGGGCGATTTTTTAGAGTAGACCTGACACTTTACATTCTCTCTCGCATTCCTATATATGTTAATAAAACGTGGTGCTGTCTGGAAGGAGTCTCTCCTGGGTGTTTCTCATTAAGCAGCAATCTCTCCCCTGTCAGTTTAAAGCCATTTCCCCTTGTCCTGTCCCTACATTGCCTTGTGAAAAGCTCCTCCCCAGGTTTCTCAGGCTCTCTCACCCTGTCTCCAGAACCCTCACAGCATTTCTGTGGCCTCCTCTGGACTCACTCCAGCAGCTCCATGTCCCTTTTGGGTTGTTGCCCTAGAGCTGGATCAGGAGTGCAGGGGGGCCTCCCCAGAGGGCAGCAGAGGGGGAGAATCCCCTCCCTTGACTGCTGCTCATGCTCTGGGGATGCAGCCCACCACGTGGGGGGGAGGGGAGAAGGGTCTGGGCTGCAAGGGAATAATGATGTGTTTAACGAGGAAGGCCAGCTGTACCTGTGGAAGACAACTGCAGTGGTGCCTGCAACAGAAAGACTGAAACAGGGAGAGGACGCTGCCTCTCTGAAAGCTGGATTTTGCACAGTGCTGAGCCCCTCTGATCGCTGTGGACGTGGGCAGTCTGGTTATGTGCACAAGGCTACCTGACAACTGATCTGAAAATCCTGGGCAGGAAAGAACAACGCCTCTTGGAGAGGGAAAGAAATAAAGCAGACAAATGGAAGAACTGCCTAAGCGTTCAAAGACTAAGACGAGTCTTCTAAGACTAAGGCCAGCCTTCTAACACCAAGACCAGAATTCTAACACTAAGACCAGCATTCTGAGAATAAGGCAAGCATTCTAAGACTAAGACCACTATCAAAGACAAAGACCACTATTCTGAGTCAAAGACCAGCATTCTGAGACTACGACAAGCATTCAAAGACTAAGACCACAATTCTGACAGCGGGACCATCATTCTGGGACTTATACCACCATTCTGAGACTAAGACCAACATTCTCAGAAAAAGAAGAGCATTATAAGACCAAGATCAGCATTCTAAGACTAAGACCAGGCTTTTTAAGACCAAAACCACCATTCTAAGAATTAGACAGTCACTTTGAGACTAAGACCACCATTCTGAGACTAAAACCAGAATTCTGAGGCTAAGACCAGCATTCCAAGACTAACATCAGCCTTCTAACACCAAGACCAGCCCTGTAAGACTATAACCAACATTCTGAGAATAATATCACCATTCTGAGTCTAAGACCAGCATTCTGAGACTAAGACAAGCGTCCTGAGAATAAGAGGAGCATTCTGAGACTAAGACCAGCATTCTGACACTAAGACCAGAATTCTGAGACAAAGATAAGTACTCTAAGACAAAGATCAGCATTCTTAGACTAAGATCAGGCTTTAAGACGAAGACCAGCATTCTAAGAAGAAGACAAGCACTCTGAGACTAAGACCACCATTCTGAGACTAAGGTCAGCATTCTAACACCAAGACCCACATTCTAAGACAAAAGCCAGCATTCTGAGACTAAGACCAGCATTCTGAGATGAAGACCAGCATTCTGAGACTGAAACCAGCACTCTGACACTAAGACCAGCTTTCTAAGTCTAAGACCAGCATTCTAACACCGAGACCAGCATTCTGAAACTAAGATCAGCATTCTGACACTAAGACCGGCATTCAAATACTAAGACTGGCATTTAAAGACTAAGATATGCATTCTAAAACTGAGATCAGTGCCGCGATGGACTCAGTCAGAAATCAATATGATTAGACAAAAGCCGTTTATTGCTTGTGAAGCTACTGTTTATATACTTTAGGCTTACAGCTCTAACATTACATGTCTTTCTACAATTGGTTACATATACTTAGCAACAGGCATTCTATTGGTTAATATGTTTCGTGAGAACCTAAAGTGTGGTTTTTGTAAGCAAGCAAGATTTACAGTGCAATTTAGCAACCTCCTTATCTTAGTTCCTTCTCATCTTCCAGGCCTGCATTCTTGTTTCATTAGCTATCCGGGAGTTACTTCTTTTCCACGGTCAGCTGCACAGAGGTAACCAGGAGTTACCTCTGCTACATGGCCAGCTGCACGTAGTTGCTTTCATTCAGGGCAGGCATATGTCCATTCTCTAACAAGAAATCATCCACATCTCCCCCTTTCTTTTCTTGAACAAGCCAAAGCTGTTTTACTGAGTTTTCAATCATACCACGGATACATTGCAAAATACAAGGTAGAATCATAACTATGCTCAAGACTATTACTAAAATCTTTCCAATACCTTTAATCACAGGTGGGAGCCAACCATTAAAACCCCAAGATGTAAGGAGGGCATCTAACCAAGAAATTTTATCGCTCCGTTGCGTATAATTTACCAATTTAGTTAACATAGTCACATACGTATTACCATTAAAAACAGCCAAACAAACTTCCACTGGGATCGTTTTGCGCACTTTGCTTTAGTCTTTTCCCACTCTTCAGGGAGAACTTCCCATATATATAGCACTAATAACAGTCGGGAGCATTCATATGCAATCACATTACATCCTTTGTTGCGTTCTATAACTTGATTATACAAATCTTCCTCAGCTGCGTAATACCTTTGCATTCCCAAATATTCGTGACCTGTAATTACTAAAATACGAGCAAGCGCACTAACGTTCCAAAAAGCCTTTCTATAACATAACTCACAATATAATTGACAAAACACTGAACGTTTCCAAACTCGTTTTCCGCAATCTTCGCATTCAGTCAAACCCCACGGTTCACAAGTCCCACAACGAGGACATAGCAAACACAATCTGTCCAACTGATTCATGGAGCAAGACTGTTATTCATGTTGAGAGATTCTGAAGTTGGTCGATGATCCAATGGCGTAGGCGAATTCTTCCACGGTCTCACCCATCGCACGGGGATCCATCAGGGTCCTTGTTCTATAGAGACACAAGCATAGCCTCTTCCCCAAGTTATTAACCTAAAAGGACCTTCCCAGTTATGATTTTCCAAAGACTTTACCATTACCATAACAGGTTCTTTCCCTGGTATCGGATCTGGGCCTACATGGGTTAGTGCAGAAAAATGCCTCATCCTTGGAGGGACATTCATGCCTGTGTACAAATCAGAACTGGATAATGTTAAAAAATCTAAGACAAACAATACTTTGTTGATTCGTGCATTTGGGGTCTCCCCTATCATTCCCCCTTTTTGTTGTACTAGCATGTTTTTTACAATTTCCTGTGTCCACTCTATCACTGCTTGACCTGTATAATTAACATAACAACCTACTACTCCAGGCAGCATTATTTCAGTAAGATTAGTCTGATTTGAAGTCACATCACACATAATCGAACAGATATTACAAAGATTTGTCATTGTTGTGTCTTTATGTTGTCGAGTTCTGGGGCTTTATACGTTTCGCTGGCAGCCAGTATGGTCCTGTCACTAGCTGTACACAGCCGTATCCTTGACCCCGTGTCAGCAATGGCTCTGGTCCTTTCCACTCATTATCATGAAGGTCTTTATATAGAACTGGCGGTTTGGCAAGGAATCGTCCGTCAGATGTCACAAACGCTGTATTGTGGAAAGAGAATCAAAACTAGACAAATTAAAAACATTTAGTACAAATTGTGCTTTTGCCAACTGTGTGTGTGGAGAAAATCCTTACATTTCCCTTTTTTTTTTTTTGTTTTATGTGTAATACCTGCTTTAGATGACCCTACTTGAGCAGGGGATTTGGACTAGATCATACCTCTAGCATTTGCCAACCACAGGCTGCTTGGCCTGCCCTTCTCTCCTGGATAGCTCTCTGATAACAGGGGACACCACCCCTCACATCAAGGTCTGGCATGGCATGTGTCCCCACTGCTCAACGCCTGCTGGGTTGCAGCCAACAGCGGGGCTAAAGTTTCTTCTTGGTGGCAAACACAGAGGCCAACCCAGTCTTGCCCTTGACTGTGGTAGGAGGCATTTGGCCAACCTCAGTCCTGGCACCTCGTTGTCAATGCAGAGTTTCACCTGCTTCATCCAGTAACAAATCGCTACTATGGCAAAGCACATATGGATTTACATTAGCAGTATGTATACTACGGGGTGCAGCAGCATGTTGAAGATGCTAGTGGCAGTGAGGGACCAGCCAAAGAAATTTCTTATCAGTGGAGTTCTCTCACCCTCCTAATTTGCTCCATTGTCTGCTTTATAATGCTATCATTGTATCAGAATCTTTCTACCTTTTGCCTCAGCATTTTCTAGCAGCTGCTGCGAATTTGCATGCTCTAACATCTGTTTTACAAGTGACAAATCCATACAATACAAGGTGTAGTTTCTTATTAGCAACTGGCTAGTAAGTACAGGTGGTTTTATACACAAGACCACAGCCTCTAATAATAGCTACTTTACAAGCACACATATTCAAGCCGTTACTTTTCAGTTGCTCCCAAGTGATGTTTTGCAGTCATTCGTTTCTCTCTTCCTCTGTCTCCTTCTGCTTAGGATATTCACGGTCAGCTCCTGTAGCTGAGGCAGTGGGTTTTTCCACTCGTCTGTCCAGCTCATGGCAAGGCTTGAGAACCTTTGCAGGCAGCTGTCATGGACCAGTAGGTAGGAGGACACAAATATACCCCCTCCCCCAGGTTATCAGTTCTTGAGAAGTATGACAGGTTAAAGGGTTTCCTTAAAGCAAAGGCATTCTGTTGAAACAGGAATGTGAAGCAGCTGCAGAAGCAAACTGCATATTACCCGACATTAGAGTCATTGAGGTGCTGCAGTGGGACCAGAGAAGGGCAACGGAGCTGGTGAAGGGCCTGGAGCACAGGTGTAACGAGGAACGGTTGAGGGACCTGCGGGAGCTTAGTCTGGAGAAGAGTTCAGGGTGAAGGCTCAGGGGAGAACTTATTACCCTCTACAGCTACCTGAGAGGAGGCTGGAGCAAGGAGGTGCCTGGTCTCCTCTCCCGAAGAATAAGGGATAGAACAAGGAGAAATGGCCTCAAGCTGAGGAGAGGAGGTATAGACTGGAGATTAGGAAGCATTTCTTCACTTCAGGTGTAGTCAGGCATTGAAACAGGCTGTCCAGGGCAGTGCTGGAGTCACCGTCCCTGGAAGAGTTCACACGCTGTGTAGACGAGGTCCTCAGTGACATGGGTCAGTGGAGGCCTTGGCAGTGCTGGGGAGCGGTTGGATTTGATGACGTGAAAGGTCCTTTCCATCCTGGTTGACTCTATGACTGCCTGGATCAGCCCTGGTGGGCCCAGTAGCCATGGACACAATGGTGCCAACATCACAAAGCCTCAGTGGTTCCTATGGAGATGCCAGTCACCGGTTGGGACTGGTTGGGAACAATCATGGGGACTGGGCATCTCTATGGCGACAGCCGGGGCATTGTGATGTAAGGGGGCTCCTCGTGCCCAAGGCCATTGTGATGAGGGGGCGACGCTGTGTTGACAGTAGGGTATATAAGGAGCGAGAGCCCTGGAGTACCTCAGTCCAGAGGAGCAGCCTCCCTCAGGAGGCAGCAATTCCCCTGGAAGCCCACGGCAGTTCAGCGTCCCAGGACGTGGAAGATGCCCGTGGGTAAAGAAGCGAAGGCCCGTTCCCAGCCCGCTGAGGGCAGGCCAAGCTTGCAGAGAAGGCGCGAGGTGAGGGCCGGGGCAGGAGGGACAGGCCAGTGGTGGGAAGGGGCTGCTCAGAGCTGCCTCGGTGCCAGGGCTGGGCTTGCCAGCACTGCGGGGGCCGCGGTGCCAAGGCAGCCGCCTCCATCACACACCTCTTCCTCCTCCTCCTGCCTGCAGGTGGCCCACAGGCAGCCCGAGGAAGCAGCCCAGGGCAGCCCGCGCCAGGCATCCTCCCACCATGGGATCAAGCTGCCACCGGTGCGCTACCCAGAGAGGTTTTGGCCTCTCCTCATGCAGCAGGCACAGGTAGGGAGCCCCAGGGAGATGGGGCAGAACGTCTTCCCGACCCCGGGGGGTGCTGGCGGGCAGGCGGGAGGTGCAGGAGGGAGCAAGCTGAGCCCCCCGTGCCGTGCCCCGCAGGCTGCCCGCGCATGCCGGGGGTGCTCTGGGCAGTGGCCGTGGGCAGTGGGTGGCCAGCCCCTCTCCCCAGCAGGCTCTATGAGCAGGCAGCAGCTGCCTGCGGGACTGAGCCTTGCCCTGGGGCTGGCAGGGGGACCCAACTGCCCGAGCTCAGCCAGCTGGGATGTGGGCACAAGGGACACCATCACACAGCCTCTCTCCTTGGCTTCTCTTGCAGATGGGCAGACTGCGGCACCAAGTGGTGCTGCCCTGCCCCAGCGAGTCGAGGCAGGAGCACACACTCCCTCTGCCACCACTGGTGACAAGGGCACCCCGGCCATCACCTCGCTCCGCAAGGGCAGTCAGCGACTGCTGCCGGCTGCCACCTCTGACCACGGTCAAGACTTTGGAGCTGCCAAAGAGGAGCTGTCCGCACAGAGCTCCTGAGAAACAGAAGCACCAGGCACCTCTCCCTCCTGTGACACCGGCACAAGCCTCCCCTGACCTTGAGAAGTGGGAGGCACCAACACATGCATGGAAACAGGCACCTGCCCTGCAGAGCACCAAAGTAGACACAGTTCCGCAGGTGACAGCCATGTGGAAAGACGAGAAGCCTCTGGGCCAATCTGTAGCTGTGGTCCAGAAAACCAACGAGCAGCAAGTGAAACATCAGGGATCAACCAAAAGCTCTCAGGTGGCAATGTCGCCTGCAAGAGCTGACTCTCCTGTGGGTGCAGTACCTCAGGGAAAGCACAGCAGAGCCACTGTCTTCCCAGGAGCACATGAGGAAGAAGGGGAAGCTGCACTGATGGGGTTCCCTGGGACAGATGTTGGGACACCCCACCTTACCCCAGGAGCAGACAGTGGAAATGCAGCCGCTTCTCCCTTGGCTAAGTACTCTCAGCCAGTGACTGAGGCACATGTGGCCAGCACCAAGGGGCTTGAGGCAGCGGAGGCAGACGTCGATTTTCACATGCGTGTGGAAGCGACACTGCCGGTGTTCCTGAACCCTCTGGAGGAGCAGCACAGGAGAAGGCCATGCTGCACTGAGCACAGGGTGGCCAAGGAAAGGAGACCCACGGACCATTTGTCAGCAAACTACCCTTTGGACAGGAAGCTCTTCCATTGTAATAGACACATCCAGCGCCCCCATCGGATGCAGACATTGATTGATCAAGTCAGATGCAGGCTGGTGAGTGCCATGGACAGGATGGGATGGGACGGGACAGGGGCATGAGCCTCCCTCTGCCTGGGGAAAGCCGCTGTGCTGCCAAGCTGCAGCACACTCATTCCCTGTGTCCTGCTTGTGTGATTGCAGGAGAAACTGGGGGTCTCGATCGAGGAGGAGGAGGAGGATGAGGAAGAGGAGGATGAGAAAGATGCCAGCGACAAAAGGCATGAGGAAGAGGCCACAACAGAAGACATCTGCCCAGCTGCTGAGAAAGAGAAGCACCGTGCACCTCTCACTGCAGCAGCACAAGAGGAGAAGGCACTGACTGTCGCAGGGAGATCCATGGTGCTCCCCCTAACAGAGTTTCTGAAGGAGCAGGTAAGTGCCAAGAACAGGATGGAACAGCACAGGGGGATGAGCCTCCATCTGCCTGGGGACAGCTGCTGTGCTGCTGAGCTGCAGCACGCTCATCCCCTGCATCCCGCTTGTGTGATTACAGGAGGATCTGGGGACTGAGAAGGAGGAAGTAAAGCAGGAGGAAAAGGAGAAAGAGCAGGAATGGGAAAAGGACATAGACCAAGAGCTGTCCCAGCTGAAGGAACTGGAACAGGTCACCAACTGCAACATCTGGACCAAAGCCTTGGTCCGCAAACTGGACGTTTCAACCGTCCAGGACATTAATGTTAACCCTTGTGTGCCCAAGCTCTCCCAGGCTCCCCTTATGAGTTCTCAGGAGGGGTCCATCTGCCCCAGCAGCATGGGCACGGACGTGGCAGGAGAGGCAGATGGAGACCTGCAAAGTGTTTCTCCTGCTTTGTCTGGTTCCACCCGCACCGAGCCGGCAGCTCCGACCCTGGCTGGAGCTGCTGAGGAAGAGCAGCACCATGCACCTCATGCTGCTGTGGCACGAGAAGAGGAGGAAGCACCGGCACCAGCTTCCCATGGCTTTGATGAGCAGGAGGCCGAAGCAGAGGCACAGAGAAAGGCGTTTGACTTGCCCAGTCCCACTGCCTCTGAGCTGGCTCGACAAGAAATAGCCAGTCGCTTAGCGAGGGACATCCTGCGCGAGGCTTTGGCTGTCATCCAGGAAACGGAGGAGCAGCCTCTGGAACAGGAGGACGTGGCCCAAAGCCATGTGGATGCGACGACGGCACCAATAGCGCCTGCAGCAGTTCAGGACATAGAGACCTCTGTGGCTGCAGAGCCTCTGGCAGAAGCCAGCATGAACGAGCAGCAGACACTAGTACAGGCCCAGACAGAGGCACCTGCCCCACAGTGGGTCACAGTAGCTGACACAGCTGTGCAGGCTGTATACAGGCAGCAAGTGAGGAGAGCGCCTAAAAAACACCAGGGAGAGGCCAGCACAGATGTTGCCTCCCCACCATCGCAGGAGGATGAACGGGCAGGGTCACCTGCCAGTGTTCAGGCACCATCTTCCCTTGGCTTTGTTGAGCAGCAGACAACAGCACAAGCCCAGAGAGAAGCCCCTGCCTTAGAGAGGGTCACAATAATCAGCAAAGCTGTGCAGGTGTCAGTCAGTCACAAAGTGAGGAGAGCACCTGTGAAGCGTCACAGAAAGGCCAGCACAGCCATTGCCTCCCCACCATTACACGAGGATGAACAGACAGTGTCTCCTGCAGCCGTTCAGGACACCCAGGATGAGCCAGGTACGTCCCTGAGTCGAGTGGCACCCAGACCAGATCAGCAGCAGCGTGTGCATGAGTTCGGCCGTGCCCCAACCCCCCCTTCCCTGGATGAGGGCTTAAAGCCATTCATGGAAAGCCCCTGAGGGAAGCCCTCAGTGGCGGGTGGCAGCAGGAGCTTGCCCGGTGCCTGCCCAGCCCTGCACCTACAGCTCTCCTTTCCCCACAGGCATCGCCGCCCTCCCGGACACAGAAGCAGTCCAAAAGCGACGACCATCCCGCTTCAGGAGGGCGCTGAAGGCTCTGCGCAGGGCTTTCCGCTTCTCCTGCACCAGCCCACAAGTGGAGGACTAGTGCTCCACTGCCAGCTCCAGACCAGAGGGAGCTGCGCTGAGGACATCGTGCTGCCGCCTGCGCTCACTGTGGACTCCTTCTTGGGCCAATAAACCATGTCCTTTTCTCTCCACTGCTCGCCTCTGCCTGCTCCTCCTTCTCCCTTGTGTCAGTAGCAGAGAAGCCTGCGGAGCGACCTCTTTCCTTGAGCACTTCCCAGCTGCTGAGCTTGCAGTCCTGCTGGCTCTTGGCAGCACGTGCTGCCCATGTAGGAAAAGTGCAACCCGATGGGATCAAGCAGTGTGTGATGCAGTGGCTTCCGTGTCAGCTGGCTTTTGAAACCCGGTGCGTGCTGCAGCCCGGTGACCGGAATGAGAGGGGGGTAAAAAGGATGGGAGGAACAAAGAGTGAGGGTTGGTGTTGCTGAGGCCAGAGATAAGAGACAAGGGACTGCAATTCTTTTGCTCCTTTTGCACACGCAAGCACTGGAACAGTGCAGTGAGAAGCTGGCAGTGTTTCGGGCAGGAGCTAAAGGCCTGTGAACACAAACCACCGCCAGCCTGTCAGTAAGACCAAGCCTATCAATTTCTATTTGAAAGGGTGGTTTTCTAGAGAAGACCTGACACTTTACATCCTCCTGTGAGAACTGGTCTCTAGATAAAAACCTAAGCTCAGGGTAGGCACAGCAGTGAAGCAGCAACTTATTAATGTGTTTGCAAACACGGGTGTCCTGGCAAGCAGGCACACAGTGCAAAATTAGAGCTATTATATTTATTTCTTATGCCGTCCGCAAGTTCCCTCCCTTGTTTCCCCATAGGGTGGGTACTCCACGGTTTGCAGCCTACCCGAGGTGTATAATCTACATGCCAAATGTCCCACCTCTGTTTACACCCTTCCTCTAATCTATTTATCTCCTTTTATGGTTTGATTTCGTAACTCTCTGCCAGGCTTGTGGTACCCTGGCTTATGCTTAATCAACCTCCACCTGCTTAGTTTTATAAGCTTTACAAGGATAGTAGTATTCTTTTTAACCACAGAGTGTATCTTTCGTCCAGAGAGGACACCGTCTTTAACCACAGTGTGTCTTTCTAAATTATGGTATCTCAAACCCTTTGTTTTGTTCCCTTAGTAACTAAGCCCCAGCCCCAATATTGAAAAATCTTAATATTGCAAAGCCTTAATATTGATCTCAAAGCTCTGATATTACACAGCCTTAATATTGCAAAGCCCCATCCCCAATTATGCAAAACCAACACTGTTTCTCTCACAAATCTCCCTTTCTCTTATTTATACTATTGTTGCTCTTCACACTTCTTTAAAAAATTTTCCCATATGTCACTTGCAGTCTGGATTACATAATTGCACATTTTTCCTGTGAAGATCAGTCCTTGGAATCATCTTCATTTCTCTTATTTTCTTTTCTTTTTTTTTTTTTTTTAATTATCTATAGCATTTTATTTTTGTAGGGTATTGATCCTGGGTGCACTTTTTTGAGAAAGGTTTTCAATCAGTCGTTGTGCATGTCTTCCTATATCTGGAATTATGTAGCATCTTATGGCTATTAATACCTGCTACTACCATCAGAGAAGTAAAAACTAATAGCACCATTCCTCTCCATTTTCCAAACCAGGATTCTAACCATCCCGTTAATGAAATATCTATCCTTGAATTTTCAGCCAATTCTTCTGCCAAGGTAGTGACGCCTTGTAAGCCTCTGGTTATGGTTCCATCTGGTGTTGTATTATTTGGAATCAATGTGCAACACCTATTCCCTAGCATTATGCATACACCTTCTTTTCCACTAGCATCATATCTAAAACTATTCTGTTTTTCCATGCCATCCTGCTGGTGGCAACTAATTGTTCCACAATGCCTTT
This sequence comes from Psittacara erythrogenys, assembly GCA_031763765.1. Lineage (NCBI taxonomy): Eukaryota > Metazoa > Chordata > Aves > Psittaciformes > Psittacidae > Psittacara > Psittacara erythrogenys. The sequence continues at coordinate 15,229 of JASSZB010234800.1, forward strand.
TACTGCATCCCTGGTATAATTTATAAACCTTTGTTGATTATAATAAATATAACATATTCAACCTACATTCTTATTGATTGTAACCTACCAAAACGCACACACAAAAAATTCAAACCCTGTTGCTCTTGCATTCCTTGCTTTGTGTTCCTCAGGATCTCCTTTGGGACTCCAATTGAATCAATACAGATTCTTGTTGTGGTTTGAGCCTCTCACACAGTTCGCTCACT
>JASSZB010235706.1:0-14552 GCA_031763765.1 Psittacara erythrogenys
TTTTCTTATATATTTTAATTCTATTTTATATTATTTTACATACATTTAAACTTTTAATTTAGTTCAATATAAATTTCTTATATATATACTTTTTCATAACATTGGAGAAAATTCCGAAAGATTACACAAATTGAACAATTTTGCTTTTAATTTTTGTGGCAAAAATAGATAAATCTTTGGAAACCAAAAGATCATTCAGTATTATGGAAACTTTTTATCAAAAATAAAAATTCAATTTCATTTTTATTTTTCTTATATATTTTAATTCTATTTTATATTATTTTACATACATTTAAACTTTTAATTTAGTTCAATATAAATTTCATATATATTGTATTCCTATAGTTTCTCGTACTTAAAAGACCCTTCAGTAAGGTGGAAAGTTATTTTATGTAAAATAAAAATTCAATTTCATTTTTATTTTTCTTATATATTTTAACTCTATTTTTATTTCACAGTTATGGACAAAAACAGTTCGTTCTGTGTCTACTGTTTGAGACATCTTGAAGAAAGAGACATCAGAGGAAACTGCATACAAAAGTTGAAAGAACCTCTTCAGCTATGTGAGTTTACCTACACAGAGCTTTTCAAAGAGGGCAATGTCCCAGCTGGATCAGCTTACGAATGTAAGCGCTGTGGGCAACTTACAGAAAAACCAACTCTTGTTAACTGTGGTTATGTGCCTGAAAATAAGAAAGGTGGTCCCCAAAAAATAAAACTTACCATGCCTTTTCTGTTAAAATCCCGCAGCATAATCTCCGGAAAGGATAATGAGCTTCATAACTGCAAATTTCAGCCGAGTGTTGGTAACAAATCTACCTGCAAGGTATGTGGAACCATCATAAAGATCCTTTTAAAGGAAGACTTATCCAAAATTAAACTCACCTGTCCCCCACAAAGCTCCTATGCAGGGTTAGCTACCCTTGATGAACGCAGGTTGAAAGAAGCAAGAAGAGAAAAAACTAAAGAAGCATCAACTGATGAAGAAGGAACAGCCAAAAGAAGACCATCGATCAAGAGAAAAGAAGCAAGAAGAGGACTATCATCTGATGAAGAAGGAGCATCCAAAAGAAGAACATCGATCAAGAGAAAGCACAAAGAACTTCTAGACAATGAAGTTGCCAGCTGTTCATCGAGTAAGAAAAACAGGTGAGATAAAGGAATAACTATTTTATATTATTACTTCGAAAATACAAAATATTATTTTTTAAATTCTAATTTTTACTTTTTGAAATAATATTATAAATATATTTCAAGTTTTTATTTAAATAATTATCCTACAAAAATATTTTTTTGTGCTTTTCGAAGTAATAATAATGTAACCTTTTTTTTTTTTTTTTTTGCTTTTAGAAATAACATTTCATAGCATTATAATTATATTTAAAATTTGATACAAATAATTCTCATACAAAATATTTTTTTTTACTTCTCGAAATAATAATTTAGCTTTTCATTCTTTTTGTTTTTCGAAATAACAATTAATAACATTATATTTTAAGTTTGATTTAAATATAATTTCTGTTCTTGTTTTCAAAATAATATAAATGCAATTCTTATGCACAGTTATACCATAGCTTTCACACTTAATTCTAAGCAAAATATTATTTTATCTATGTTTAAACTTTAAATTTGTTCAATATAAATTTCTTATATATATGTATTTTTTCACAGCACTGGAAAGACTTCAGAAACATCAGTCCAACAGGAAGATTCTTCTCATAGAGCGACTGAACATCCTTCATATGAGCCGATTCCCTCTTGTTCTTATATTCAAGAAGAACAAATTTCAAGAAATTCTCTGAACCCCTGCAAGATTTATGAAAAATCAACTGTTGTAACACCATATCTTCAAGACACCTACACGCCGCTGATTTCCTGTCCTGCATACCAAGCCTCAATACTTCAAGACGACTATAGTCCACTCTACGTGCCCTTGTTTCAGGCATATCCTACGGATCCTCCACAACTTCAAAAAGACTCTGTGCAAACTGTGAAAGAAAATGATTTTCAGTCTTTCTTCAAAGGTGAAAATTTTGTAAAATATGGACCCTTTTATCTAAAGTTTTCCTTCAACAAATGGTATGTTACTGCTACCGTGAAAGCGAAAGAGCACCAAATTGTGTTCTATGATGAGGATATAAAATCAATAAATAAAAACGTGAAAAAAATGAAAGCAGGAGAATCAAGAGTCATCATGTTGTCTGCAGGAGATGAAACTAGAATAAAGAGTCACAGACTGAATTTAACTAAAAATAAGTCAATGGACATTATCTATCAAACCCTGGTAGAAGGCAGATGGGTGAATACTAAAGAGCTTATTACTTTTTCACGTGAAGATCTGAAGACTCTGGAAATATTAGAAGAAGTAATTCTTCAAGAATTTACTAAGAGAAAAGAGTACTGTATTGTCTTAAAATACATCTCACAATGTCTAGATATGTCTTATGTTTTCAGAGAAAATCCAAAAGGAGAAAGCTTCCATGAACATTTGAAGAATATAACGCTTAAACAATTCGAATCGTTATGTCCTCTTGATGATAGTCTTAATGAAACTTTGTTATCTTACCTAAAAATGAGAAACATAGAGGTGAGCCAAGCTTATGGGCTCGTCAAGGATAAGCGGATGAAGGCAGTGTTCATAAAAACACAAACCGTTTCTCACCTAGCTACTAAGTAAATAATTTTGGTTTTCTAAATAAATTAATATTCTTTATGTTTTCTGAATAAAAATTTAAATGTAATTTAGTTTTGAATAAATTAATATTCTTTATGTTTTCTGAATAAAAAAATTTAAATGTAATTTGATTTCTCTAAATAAATGAAATAAAACTTTTTCTTTTGAAAAAGTAGTCAATTAAATGTAATTTTATTTGTAATAAAAGTAATTTGAAATAAAAATATTATTATCCTAAAGTAATGCTTTTTATTACTTTTCATTTTCTAGGTCTACATACTTCAAAAAATTTAGAAGTAAAAGTTTTTCATTTAGGCCTTTTACCAGAGAGGGATGTAATACTTTGGAGGATTTCATCGAAGAAGTAAAAGCATACTTTATAGATGCTAATCCAAAGGACTGTCTACAAATATCCATCAACTCGATCACTCGAGGCAACATTTTGACTAGAATTAATAGCATTAAAGATCTGAATTGGGATAGTCTGAATTCCCAATTTGCTATGCTTATTCAAAGCAATGAAATATGCATGCCTCACACACTGTCTATAGAGGCATTGCTTATGTATTATGAAGAAGGGCATACAATGCCTAGACCAAGTGTTATGAAGGTAAAACTACCGAAGTATTTTTTAAAAAAAGATTCACAATCTTGCTTCTTTGATTCCTTAGCTTATGTAGTAATGAAATATATAGGTAAATTGCCTAAAAAACTCACAAAGAATGAGGTTTATAATAAAGGAAAATTCCTTGCAGAAACAAGTAAATTACCTTACAATTTCCCAGTAGGCTTGAATGAAATACAGAAAGTTGAAAAAATTCTTAATCAGCCTATATGTATTTTAAGTTATAGTATTGGTCAGAAAGTAGAAACATTCTATAAACCTAAAATAAATATAGCCTCTGAAATAGCCTTTCTATTGCTGTACGATCACTGCTATTATAGTGTCAGAAATCCAAAAATGTTGCTTATTGGTATAACTAATGAACAAAAAGCAACAAGCCATTTTTGTAATTTTTGCTTTAAATTTGTCAAGTCTCTTATTAAACATGATGGTTGTAAATTCTGTGAATATTGTAGGTCTACTAAATGTGAAAGTTCGACGAATGTAATTAACAAAAAGTGCAATGCTTGTAATCGTACATTTCCCTCATTAGAATGTTTTGTTAATCATTTAGCTGAAAACACATGTCGACGTGTTAAATATTGTGATAAATGTTCATCTGAGTACAGTTTTAATAACCACAAATGTAATATTTCAACATGTTCAGTATGTTATGTCAAATATTTGAATGATGGGAACTCCTCACACCTATGTAAAATGAAACCAAAAGTACTATCTAAGAAAAATGTTGTACGCACATATTTCGATATTGAAACTTATTTAGATGAAAATAATTATTTCATTCCTTCAATTTTAGTTTCTCAAACAGTATGTCGATTATGTGAAACTAAGACAGAAAATATAGAAAATGAGTTTCAGTGCAATAAACATAATCTCACGGTATCTTTCAAAACTGATAATGAATCATCTTGTACGTTCAAATATATTAAGTATCTTTTGCAATTATCAGAAGAGTTTTCCGATTCATATATCATAGCAGTAGCTCATAATATGGGCTCATTTGATGGTTCTTTTGTTTATAATGAATTATTGGAATATTTTGAAGATGACATTTTCTCTTCGAATCCTATAAAGAGAGGTAATAAAATAATTTCTATGCATATAGCAAAAAATATATTTTTTAGAGATAGCCTGTTGTATATTCCCCAAAAATTAAAAAACCTACCAAAAATGTTTGGTTATGAGCATGTTATGAAAAAGGGATTTTTCCCATATACTTTCTATACAAAAAATAACTTACAGTATATAGGAGATATTCCTTCGGAAGAATATTTCAATAAGCAACTTTTGAATTTAAAAGAAAAAGAAAACCTATCTATTTTCTTAGAAGAAAATAAAAACTCTGTTTATGACATCAACAAGGAAGTGTATGATTACTGTACGAATGATGTATATATACTTAGAGTATGTATGGAGAAATTCCGGAAAAGTGTTATAGACAACTTTGAGATTGATGTTTTGTCTCATGCTTCAACAATTGCATCCTGCTGCTTCACCATATTTATTAATAAATTCTTAACTAAAGATAATATGTTAGTCTCTATCGATAGAAATGTAGTTAAAAAACATAGTAGCGAAGCTATTGCATGGATACAGTTAATCGAGAAAACAGAAAAAATTCAATTAATTCATGGTCGTAGCTTTGGAGGCGAAAAGCGCATAAAACTTTCAGATGGTAAAGTAATATTTGCAGATGGTTTTGATTCTAACACTAGAACTGTTTATAGCTACAATGGTTGTTATTGGCATGGTTGTCCTAAATGTGATTATAGCGAGACTATTATAAATGAAATGAAAGGTGTTGAGCGATTTAAAAAAACTATGGATGCAGAAGAATCTATTAAAAAAGACTTTCGTTTGGTGTCTATTTGGAGCCATGAGTTGGATGAGATTCTAAAAGTAGATAAAGAAAAACGAGATATTTACCAAGAGGCATTGATTGTTAGTCAGCCAGATTATGAATTAAATCCTGGACAAGGATTATATGGTGGAAGGACAAATGCTTTCAGACTTCTTGTTACAGAAGAAGAAATGTATAAAACTAATAGTCAAATAAATTATTTTGACTTTTGTAGTTTATATCCAGATGTTATGAAAAATAATGATTTTCCAATTGGTGCTCCGACTATTTATCTGAAAAAGGATTGCCCCACAGTTGAAGAATTTATAAAAGGAGGTGAAAGTAAATGTTTTGGTCTTTTGAGAGTAAAAGTCTTACCCCCCAAAAATCTTTACATCCCTATTCTGCCTATAACTATAAATCATAAGTTACTATTTCCTTTGTGTTACAAATGTGCAGCTGATATGTGTGAAAAGTGTTTTCATTGTGAGTTAGAGAGATCATGGATCGCTACATACACAACAATAGAACTTTTCGAGTCTGTTAAAAAAGGTTATACTATTCTGGATATCTATGAAATATGGGAGTTTAAAAGATCGAAAAATCTCTTCAAAGGTTATGTTGATTATTTTCTAAAGTTAAAAGTCGAAGCAAGTGGTTATCCTTCCTATGTACAAACATTAGACCAGCAAGATGAGTATATACATGATTATTGTACTAGAGAAGATATAGCTCTTGACAAACTGTCTCTTAAATCAAATGCTTCTTTGAGAACTTTAGCGAAACTTCAATTAAATAACCTTTGGGGGAAATTCGCTCAAAATAATGATAAAGTACAGTCAGCTATATGTAAGAGTTATCAGGAGTTTGGAGATCTTTTATGTGCAACCGATAAAAATCTTATTAACATTCATTTAACACATACTAAAGCTGTAGTAGACTATAAGTTTAAAAAGGAAAAATGTAAACAAGGTCGTTATACAAATACTCCTATAGCAATATTCACAACAGCTTATGCACGGGTAAAACTATATAAGGTTATGGAAGTTTTGCAAGATAGATTGTTGTATTGCGACACCGACTCAGTGATTTTCACGACATCAAACAAGGATAAAGATCCCGAAGTTGGATGCTTTTTAGGGGAATTAACTGATGAGATTGCAGACAAATACGGTAACGATTCTAAAGGTATTGGTTTTGTGAGTACTGGTGCAAAATCATATTCTTTGAAAATAGCTAAAGTGAACGGAGACATTGAATATATAACGCGTTGTAAGGGCATTACTTTAAATGAAGTATCTAAGCAAATTGTAAATCACGATTCTATGACGAAAATAGTTAAATCTGAATTATCTTATTTAGAAACTGATAGTAAAATATTTAAATCATTGAAATATGGAGGTGTTAAACTGATTGATCAAAAGAAGAAGTTAAGAAATACTTTCACTAAAAGAAAAATAGTTAACTCAAATTCCTTTAAAACCCTACCATGGGGATATATAAACATCTGAAATTAATACTTGCTTCATTCTTATCTCAAACATAGCATCAAGATGTCTGCATCTGTGGAGTGCTCAAAGACTGAATTAGATTTATTCACTCTACCTGGAACGCAGACAAGTATAGAGAGCAGAACATACTGTCGTATAAATCCTTTGACAGCTGTAACAAATGATTCTGCTCCAATAGAATTCAATATTGCTTCAAGTTCCGATCACTTTATTGATATATCCAACATATTTCTTTATGTTAGATTTAGTATAAAACATGAAGATGGAAGCGATGTTGAAATAATTGATCAATGTTATCCTGAGAAAAATATTCTCCATACCTTATTCAGCGAGATTGATATTTATCTCAATGAAACAAGAGTAACTTGTAATGCCAGTCATTATGCATATAGAGCTTTCATTGAAAATCTTTTATCATATTCTGACATGGAAAAAAAATCTAAGTTAATATCTGAAGGTTATTACCGAGAACACGACAGAAAGAATATAATGTTAAAATGGGGTGTATACGAGAAAAAAAAATTGAATGCTATGGAAGGATTCATTCAGATCTACTACATCAGCCTAGACTTCTTTTGAGTGGTTGTACTGCAAAATTCAGAATGACTCGAAATAAACCATCATTTTGTATAAAAACATATGGCTCTTCTTCAGCTAATAAATATATTGCTAATATAGAAGAGATTTATTTAGATGTAACAAAAGTAAAACTTACTTCGCATCAACAAATGCATATAGAACGTGAACTTCAAACCTCAGCTGCAAAGTATCCTATAACAAGAAACGAAATTAAAAGTTATACAATAACAGCTGGAGTTAAAAACTACATGCAAAATAACATAGTCAATGGAAAGCTTCCAACGCGGATATTGTATGGTCTAGTATCTCATAAAGCATATAATGGATTATCTACTGCTTCAGGTCTTATATTTAATCATTATAACCTAAAATCAACCGGTGTGTATATGAATGGCTCGTTATTTAATCATAGTGTAGACTCTATTTATTCTGATGATTCTTCCATTCCAAGTCTTCATGCCCGTGCATTTCACACCTTATTCTCTGCATTGTCGAATGATTCTGACACTCTCGATATAACTTATGAAGAGTTTAAAGATTTTTATTGTATTTATCTGTTTGACTTGTCTCAAGACGGATGTCCTAACAGTATTGATCATATAAATCCTATAACACAAGGTGAGCTAGGAATACACTTAGAGTTTGCAAAAACTACTACTGAGAATATTACCTTGGTTGTTTACATGGAATCCCCGGCTTTAATACAGCTCGATAAAGCGAGACAGGCCTATACCGATTTCTAAAATGAACGAGTCTGAGATAATGAAAATTGTAAGCAGCGATAATCATGGCAAAAAATATTTTGTTGGTGTTTTCTCAAGAACTAGAATACCTATTACAAATAATTTTCCTGCAGGCTATATCATTAACCTAGATAACTACGGTTCAATTGGATTTCATTGGATAGCTGTGTTTATAACATATGAAAAAATTTATATATTTGATTCGTTTGGTGGAAATTATATGAATGATAGCCTATTTTCTGCATTTATTGGATCATTCCTTAATAAAAGAATAATATTAACATCCCCTAATACAATACAACATTTTACTACATCTACATGTGGTCTTTATTGCATTATTTTTATCCTTCTTATGAGTAGAGGTTGTAAATTTAGAGATTTTATATTAATGTTCAATACAGATGATTGTAAAACAAATGATGAAGCTATTGTACATTACTTTGGTAATAAATTTAAAAATTTGTTAAAATGATAATAAATAATATAAAAGTGTGAAATAGTTTTATTTTCCTCATTTGTAAATTTTCCTTGAGATGGATAACAGTATAGAAAAATTTCTCTTCAAAGATCCCTGTAATATTTTAATTGGTGGTGCAAGTCAATCTGGAAAATCTACATGGGTTCGAAACGTCATTGAAAATAAAAACGTATTGTTTACTCACCCCCCTTGTAAAATAATTTATTGTTATAAAATTTATCAAAACGCATTCTCTTCTTTAAATGATTGTGTAACATTTATGAAGGGTTTACCTACAAATATTGAAGATATTTCAGATGATAAAGGTAAACATGTTCTCATCATATTAGATGATCTCATGTCTGATGTAAATGAAAAAATTGTGAATCTATTTTCAGTTCAAACACATCATCTAAATATGTCGTGCATGTTTATTGTACAGAATATATTTCATCATAATAAAAACATGAGATCAATCAGTCTGAATGCTCATTACTTAATTCTTTTTCGTCAAACACGGGACTCCAATCAAATTTCAGTTTTGGCTAGACAGATTTTTTCTCAAGAAGCGAAAGAAGTTTCTAAAATCTACAACGAAACAATGAAAACACCTTACAACTATCTCATTATTAATATTCATCCAGCAAACATACATAGAGCTTCCATTCACCAGAATATATTTCCGAATGAAAACGAAATAGTTTACATAGCATAAGGTATAAAAGCTAAAACGATGTTTAAGTAAATCATTTATATATTTGACTTTAATAGAGAAGGTCATGTCTAGAATTGAGAAGTATAAAGATTTTTATGAGCTTTATTCTAAACTACCAAAAAATATCCAGAAATCTATAGTTCAAAATATTGATTCGGATTTAACAAAAAGTGTTGCAGAAATTTGTAATAACATTGTGAAAGGAAATTTGAAATCGACTTCTGAAGTAAATAAAAAGCAGATTAACAAAAAAATTAAAATTTTTAAAGCTCTCGGTTCTAAGAAGACAAGCCTGAAGAAAAAGGTTAAATATATGAGACAGAAAGGAGGTTTTATTCTTCCACTTATATCTGCTATAATTGCACCTCTAATTGGTACTTTAATCACCAACGCTGTATCTAGATAATGAAAAAATATATTGTTTTATCATATGAAGTGTATGAAACCTTAAAAAAAGCATCAGTTAATAAAGAACTAATTGAAGATACAACGGAAAATAGCTCTTATAAAAACGTACAAGAAAAAATTGATACGGTTTTAGGTTCAAAGGACAACGAAGACAAAAATAGAATCATTTACACTCAGCTTCTCGATAAACTTATAGATATCTTTAAAGAAAAAAATACTAGTAAGAATGTGTCTGAATACAATCCAAGCAATGTTCTTAAAAATGTATTACCCTCAACTTTACTGAAAAAAGGTTTGAATGTATTACAATTCATTGAAAATGAAGCTTTATGGAATGAAAAAGGTGAACTAATTTTGGATGGAGTTATACTAAAAGATAGTAATATAGTCGATTTAGTGAACTATACTGTGCGTAATTTGAAGACACTACAAGTACCACAAGGTTTTACAGATTATAAAAACTGGTTGAAAAAATCGTCTATACCCATAGCACTAATAGGTAATAAAGATATAATAAAAGAGCTTAGCAATAAAAAAAGAAAAGTGTTACCTAATACACCTGAACCGAAGAAGAGACAAAGATTTGAATGGATTCCTTATTAAGAAAACATTATACCAATCCAAGTCATTATGCAAGTTTTGGAGGTGTTCAAACGCTTTACGATAGTGTTAAAGATAAAGGTGTAACCAAATCTAAAGTAAAAACGTTCTTGGAGGGTGAAGATGCTTATACACTACATAGAAATAGACGTGTCAGATATAATACTCTAAGAACCGAGGCTAATACAGTTGATCAATTTTGGCAAATTGATTTATCATCATTGTTTCATATAGCCGACGAGAATAATGATATGAGATATCTACTTTTCTGTATTGACGTATTTAGTAGATACCTCTGGATTAAGCCTCTAAGAAATAAAACTAGTACTGAAACGGCAAAAGTAATGAAAGAAATATTTAGTGAAGGAAGAATTCCTGGCTATATATCAGCCGATTCTGGAACAGAATTCAAAGGCGAGTTTAAAAAGTTATTAGATGCAATGAGTATTGGATTTTTTACTTTGCATGGTTCGTCGAAAGCTAGTATAGTTGAAAGAGTTCAAAGAACTATAAAAACAAAAATATTTAAATACTTGCGTTTAAATAATTCAAAGAGATATATCGATGTCCTAAACATGATAGTTCATGCGTATAACAATTCTAATCATCGTACTATAAGAAGTTCTCCTATAAAAAGAGCTAAGATAAAAAAGTTTATAAATATAAAAAATAAAGCATGTATAAGGTTAGATAGTTATTTTAAAGTAGGTGATACTATAAGAGTTTCTAGAGCTCCATCTGTCCTTCAAAAATTATATGAGGGGTCTTTCAACATTGAGATATTCAAAATTAATAAAGTTTTATGCAGAAATGGCATTATAGTTTACATTCTTAGTGATTTGAAGAATAATCTTATAAAAGGAATATTCTATAAAGAAGAACTTCAAAAAGTTAAAGATGTCAATGAAAATACTGTCTATAAGATAGAAAAAATTATTCATAAACGAAAAATAAATGGTAAATATTATTATAAAGTAAGATGGGCTGGTTACCCATCATCATTCGATAGCTACACTCCGGTGGAAGAAGTAAGATGAATAACGACAACTTTTTCATAACTTGTCCTAGTTCTAGCTCCTTAAACTTTTACCCTGAGAATAGCGTAACTAGCTATAATGTAGATCTATCTGAAAATATAATTTTAGAAGATGAACATTATGAAGTAGGATTATCTGAAGTACATCTAAGAGGTTCTTTGCTAAACGTTCCTTTTCGTGAGCATTTCCTTACTTTGACATATGAACTAACTAGAGAAGAATATACAAGATATGAAGAACAAACTGGAGTTAAGAAAATACCTACAGCTTCAGGGACTTGGCTCTATAAAGATAGTCAGTATAGTCAATGTAAAATTCAACAAAAACATACTAACTTCTTTTTTATAATTAGCATTTTTATATCTCCTGGTGTATATCTAACACGTCGATCTCTCGTCAAGCATATCAACAATACCTTAAAAGATATCTCAGGTATTCAATTTCAGCAAGGTTCATCATCTTTACGAGTTACAGGAGAAGAACTTAACAAGAAACAGTATTCTGTAACTGTATCTTCTTACTTTGCTCGAATATTCATATGTAATACAGAAGTAGATTCACAAGTAAAAAAGATTATATCAAATAAATCACCCGTTTTCAAATTAATCAAACCATTTAAAGTACCGTTTCATAATCCATTTGAACTTTTTATATATTCAGATGTGTGCCAGCAATCTCATGTACGCTCGGAATATAATCAATTAATAAGGGTTATAACATTGCCTACAGATACAACTACTTTTTCTTTTAGCAAGACATTTGACTTTCCTCATTATCATCCTGTTAGTTCCAGTTTTATAAACAGAATATCCATTGAACTTCGTTCAATAACAGGCACATATTACCCAATAGATAAGGGTCATTGTATTGTAAAACTTCATTTTCGTAAAAGTATAAATTAGAACTTATGCTATATATTTTTATTCATACACGAGCTGTAGTCGTGTATACTTCACAATGATTGAACGTGAGCATGTTTTCAGAGGCCGTCGTATAATGAGAGGTAGAGGCTTAGGTTCTATTTTTGCTAGAATATTTAGAAGTTCAATACCATATCTGAAAACTGTAGGTAGATATGCTACAAAACAGCTCTTGCATTCAGGGTTAGAAACATTAAACGATATAAATTCAGGAATGAATGTCAAGGACGCTTTTAAGTCTAATACCAACAAATCGAAAAGAAGGATAATAGATGATATTAAAAAGAAGATGTCTGGCGGAAGACAGCGCTCTACAAATATAAAAAAGAAAAGAAAGTTAAAAATAAAAAAGAAAGGAAAGTTATCAAGAAAAAAGAAAAGAAAAAGAATAACGAAAAAAAGGAAAAGAAGGAAAGTAACTAGAACTTCCTGTTTAGACGTATTTACATAGCTGTACTATTCTTTATGTGTCATTATCTGCCCGGTCATACTCCAAGAAGGATCTCTTAAAAACATGTCGCAGTCAAAGAATGATATCAATCTCCACGATTTAATTTCTACAAAATATTCATTAAATAGTAATAAGCAGCTAACATCCGTTCACGGTTTAGAAGATAGAAAAAAATCATATTTCATTATTGAAGATAAAGAAAAAACGGACTCCTCAGCTCAAAATGTGCTATGTTTAATGCCATGGCATATCACACGCCTTGTTACTGTGCTGAATAATATTAAAGCTTCTCTTGACGACGATGAGTTCCTTGAAAATTTTGAAGATGTACATATACAAACGCATCGGAATAAATTACGTTGTTCGACTATTTGCATTGCTATTGATAGACATGAGCCAATTCCTACATATGTCGATATTAGGCTATGGATAACTTTTAATAAAGATAATGTAGTTATTCCTACCAGAAGAGGTTTCAGGTTTTCTTTATCTAGGCTAAACAATGTAACATCATCTTTTGAAAATGCCAGAGATTATACATCCGAATGGAGTTCTGAAATCTTTGACGTGATGCAATCATCCTATCATGTTATTAAGAATATAATAGATAAAGATACACAACGAACAACTCTTCAGTCTCTGGATGAAATCTCACGAAAAGTCTTTACCAACAAAGTTAAAGAATATTATAGAGAAAAATATGGCAAGGTCCAGGAATCAATCAACATCCATTCTGTACTTGAATTTATGAAGAATAATACTTCATGTAGAAATTTTCTTGAACATCTTTGCGAAAAAAAATAAAACTTTCATTTTACATGAAAATTTGTTTATATAAAGATGTTATTTAATCGCAATGTCATTACTTTCAAACTCTTACAAAGAATAACATGTTGTATAAAATTATGAATCATGCAACAAATATTAATGGCATATTTAATATAACTAAACACACCATTGATGTTTACATTGACAATTGCAACAATCTTCAGGATATTGTAGTTGATATCTTTAAAAAACATGTTCAACCAGAAATCGATCAATCAGATCGTAGAAGAATCGGCTTCACAATTTCTACGGCTGAACTTACTCTTCCACTGCATATAGAATTTACCTCGCCTCAACAATTTGTGAATAATCTTGAAACACTTTCTGTACGACTTGAAAAAGTTATACAGAGTAATGCTAGTGTAAATTTTAATAATGTTAAACTGATTTTTACAGTGATTTATTTAAAAGATAACCATGTCTAATTGTAAAATTATTAAATATTGAAAAGTTCTACAGAGTAATGCTAATGTAAATTTTAATAATGTTAAACTTATTCTTACAGTGATTTATCTAAAATAATCATGTCTAGTTGTAAAATTATTAAATATTAAATTTATAAAAACTGTTTTTGTATTTTCTTAACCTTTTTTAATAATTAAGATATCTTGAACAGCAGAGACTGTATCCTAAGTACTAAAAATAAAAGAAAGAGTGCTATGACCTCTAATTTCACAGTATTAAAGTTTTGATCTCACCTGAAATCTCTACAGAGTAATAAATATATATTTTTGAAAAGGGATAGAGTACCTCTAAGATAATGATACAAACAATCATTAACATTGTGCAATAGTGAAATATATTTTTATTTATTTTAAAGAAGTATAGTAAAAGTGTTTCTCTTTAGAAATAAATATATATTTTTGAAAAGGGATAGACTACCTCTAAGATAATGATACAAACAATCATTAACATTGTGCAATAGTGAAATATATTTTTATTTAAAAAAAAAAAAATTTGAGTAAAATTGATTTTTCTTCAGAAATAAATATTTATTTTTTAAAAATAAATATATATTTTCGGAAAGGGGGGTAGGGGTGCGCCTAAGAACTCCTAACTTACTACTGACATTAAATATTGAACAATGTTAATAACCAATTTTTATAGACATTAAATATTGAACAATTTTAATAACCAATTTTTATAGACATTAAATATTGAACA
>JASSZB010235885.1:0-14483 GCA_031763765.1 Psittacara erythrogenys
TGAATACACATACGATAGCCCTATTGTGACCTCAGGGTGTCAATAAGACTGGCTGTGAGATCCAGCAAAAGTTCCAGTCTCTTAAAATGTCATAGATACTGTTATAATATTGTATCACCACATTAGGAAAGAGGCCAAGGAGACAAAGAGATGATACAAATGTCTTGCCTAAGTTTTCCAAAAGAACTCTCTCACAAAATTGAGTCTTTTAATTTTTATAATTTGTTTGAATAAATATTAAACACAATTTTACATATTTAATTTTAGGTTTATTATCTAATTTCTTATTGATATTATATAACATAATTTCTGGAAGGGTCTTGCTAACATCGAACCAAAACGTAAAATATACTAGTGCTAGACGAATCAATCTTGTTCTGCATATGCAAAAATTAATGTAAATAGTTAAGGCTAACCCTGAGCCAAAGAAAAGGTTATTCGGACATTGTTTTATATTAAACTGTAGTAAAATAAAAACATGGGCGGGGCTTAAAATAATTGTTGTGTTCCATGAATTATTTAAAAATGAAAATAATTTTTTTTAATTCTTTATAAATTATAGTGTTTACTGAATTCTTACTTTAATTAACCTAACATTAAGAAAAATATATAAACACGTGTTTGTATATGACAAACTGACTTAATTTTGTTCTAAATGAAAACCCAGATAACACACCCGCGTCTTTAATGATCATTAAAGACGCGGGGTATCCCACTAACCCATTGATTAAATGAGTGGGTAACCCTTGGTTATTAGTGTCAGAAACGTTGCTTTTTGAGACGGTTAAATGAATAGATTAGAGCCAAAAAATGCTCAAATAAGCATCTTAAAATGCTGGGTTAGCCCACCGATTTAATCAGTGGGATGAACCGGCTAAAAAAGAGTCTTTTCTGCGGGGTAACCCCGCCAAAAAAGAGTCTTATTCTTGTGGGATAACCCGCCCAAAAAAGAGTCTTATTCTTGCGGGATAACCCGCCCAAAAAAGAGTCTTATTCTTACGGGATAACCCGCCTAAAAGAGTCTTATTTTTGCGGTATAACCCGTCCAAAAAAGAGTCTTATTTTTGCGGGATAACCCGGCCAAAAAAGAGTCTTATTTTTACGGGATAACCCAGCTAAAAAAGAGTCTTTTTATTTTGGTATAAACCGCCAAAAATAGGGCATAGGAATACAAATTACATGAAATTATTTATTCCAAAAAGATACACAAATATAAAAATATAAATAATGTTCTGAAAATTTTACTTAAACAATATTTTTTTAAATTGCACATAATGAGACATAAAATGCCATGAGATTAACTATTCCATATAAAAAGATGTAGTTATTTCAACAAACTATAGTTTTAGAAAAAATATTAAAGATTCATGTTGAATGATCATTGTTCTACAATCACAAAATGATTAGTTTACTTTTCAAAAAAAGTTTAACTATAACAACTTTAGCAACAATTAAAATTTGAAAAAATGTATATTTTTTGTCATACAATAAACTACGTGATTCGTCATTTTTAATTTTAATTGTCGCTGTCATTAATCAAACTTTGATCTCAACCTAAAATGTAATTGTTATAATAAATTTAAATTTTTGAAAAAAATTATTAAAGATGTCATTCATAATCAAATATATTCAAAATATATCTTTCATTTATGTTGCTCTAAACTGAAAATAAAAATGTACAACTCTTGGACACCATATAAAAGTGGTTATTTTAATACATTGTTTAAAATTTATCATTCCTAATCTATAACAAATTAACTTTAGCAACAATACAAATTAGCTGAAAATTTAAAAAAAAATAATGTTGAAATTTTTAACCAAAAATATTGTTGTTAGTCAAATTTTTCTTCCGCTTTCCTCCATTGCGGTCTCGTGAGTTTTGTAGCCAACGACCACAAACACGTTCTATATTTTTGCGTGTTGCTGTCACCGTCGCTCTGTTTTTCATCAAACAATCTGAAAAAATTGATTGATAATCATAATTATAATTAATTACCTAAAAATATATATAACCATATCTTATGTGGTAATGATAATGAACCTTACATTTCACATACTGTGATATTTTAGTGTTGGGGCCACTGATCTATATATATATATGGATTGGCCAAAGTGTCTAGTAAGGTTTAACACTTTTATAGAATGTTTTCTTTGTTTTGATCAACGCTCAAGTGTATTCCTAAAGCAAGGTCGATATGAAAATATGTCAACTTCCGTTTCGAAAATTATTGATGAAAAATTGTTTAATTCATAAATTGTTAATAATTAAATATACAATTCTTAAATTATTAACGATTAAGTATACAATTTTTAAAATTGCAGTTCAATGAACATTAAATTATTCAATTTAGAAAATTCAGTTCATTGAGTTTATCCAACGCCGACTCTACTGCAGGCTTTTCACATGGAAATCCCTATAATACAATTAATATATTCTCGATCCATCTTTTCTTAATTCGGGATTAACTTTCTTTCTTGTTTTCAGTTCCTCAATGCAACCTTTATTTGTGATTTATGTTAGGTAAGGTAAAGTACTATTTCACAAAATAAATTAAATATTACTTTCAGTAAACTAGGTTTTTGCCATAATTTCTAACTTTTTCAAGTAAGCTATTTCTAAACAAATATCATGATTTACTCATGAAATTTTTTTCTTTTTTTCTTATATGATTATGACTCTTTTTACAGTTAAAGGTAACGCAATAAACCATTGTAGGCAAACATGTGAGCGATTCAGTTTTCTAAAAAAAACTTCACAGGACCGGGTGTAAACAAAAAACACTACCAATGTGGCGCTCAGAGGCTTCAAGACTATGTAAATATTGGGCAACAAAACAATGCACGGCCCAATCCATATATTTAGGCCAGAGGTTAGGTCATTCCAGCTGAGATAAACTGACTTTTATTAATGTATTCAATAAGTGACTTTTGAAATAGACTAGTATACAGTATAACCAATATTTATTTATGGTGTATCAAATGTTTTTATGTATAAATTTAAATTTAAAATTTTCAATTGAAACTGTTTCCTTCAGATTTATTATTTTGTAATACATCATTAAGGAAAAATATAATACTAACATTGAAATTTTAATAACAAAAATGTCTCACCATATATTGTATCCATTAGCACTTCATGACCAAACTTCATTTTTTCATTTTTCCCGGTCATGTTTAATTGGCATGAAAAATTGGAGGTTAGTAGCTGGGTCATAATTCTCCTTACAACTTCCTGCAAGTTTAGCCCTCCAAGAGCTTGCAGTTTTTTGACCTGTAAAAAATGGAGGGTCATTAACGATAATTGTGAATAATTTTTGTATAACATAAATCCAGAAAATTGGATAAAACTGGCAGAGTATGCAACTTAATTGGGTTGCTGAGTAAAAAAGAAATACTCAATATTTTTAAAATTATTTAGAATTAACAAATTACATATCACACATTTACATTTAGCCAAACATATACTCAATATACCTTTACATGCAGTATATAAATACATATTTATATATAGGTATATTAGGCTTTTGTTTTGTTACATCAGCTCTTATATACTCAAGGTGTTAGGCCTACAAGTATTAATTTATGCATAGAACATATAAAGATTTGGAGATTCATGGGGGTTCCTCTCTATATTTTCAAGAGTTTTAAGATATGAGACAGTCAGATTAGGTTTTGGGGTTTGGAAAATCACCCATGTCTATATTTATATGTATTCAAGGGTTTTAAGAACCTTTGTTCACTTCATATCACAGGAAATACATACAGTTTTTACTCCACCAAGTTACCAAGTAGCAGTTTTGCAGAAATAATGCAAGCTAGTTAATGTGACCTTTGTGAGCGATGAGTGCTCCTCGCCATTTAACATTTCTAATATTTTCCTTACTTTTCATTAGCCTATATTAACAGGCCTTATTACAGCTAAAAATAAAAGTTTTCACTTTTGATAACTGTGTGTACAATGCTAGAGACTTCCTGTTTATTCGCACGCACAATTGCCAATTAACCTTTCACCTATGGCATGCTTATAAAATCAATCATAAAAAAACATACCATAACTTTTTTATTATTTTCATTTCTTAATTGATGGAGAAGAACTCCCAAGTCCTCCTCGTTTTTCAATGGTAAATCAAATTCAACATTAATTTTCGATGGTACTTCCTCATTTTCTTCTACAGCGGTTATCATTCTGTTTGTAATTGAGCTCTCAATCATTTCTCTCAAATGTATCAAGTTGAATTTGATGGATTTCATATCTTCTTGAAGGCCATCCATTTTTTCGCAGCAGGGCCGACAATGATTTCCATCCATTGGTTTCTCTAATGTTATAAAAGTTGAAGACTGTGTTTCGGCTACTTTTTCTTCACCAATTGGGTAATTTTTCAGACTATTACTTTTAACTAAAAATAATAAACCATATAAGTCAGCACAAAACTAATATACTATATTTATAAGCATATTTCTTAGTCCAAAAGGAGTTATAAACCAATTAACCTTTAGTTTAAGACATAATAAATTGATGAAACAGTAAGCTTCATGAATGAGGTGTATAATAATTTATCTCTAAAATAAACATGGTTAGATATATAAAAGGTTTATATAAAGCTAGTGGTAAATATAAGTGTTCATTCAGTAGTTTGCTAAAGTACAAGCATATACAAATGGTGAATCAATCATAAATTATAAGCCATTATTTACAAAATATAATAGTGATATATATTAACTTACAGTTTAGCAGTGGGAAGGCAGGATTTGCTGCTAAAGCTATGTCTCCAAGCTCCTCTTCCTCCTCACTTGTTTCATTTTGCCATTTAGACCAATTCCTAATTGAATATAAAATGTTCATTAATTTTACAAAGATTACCTATGTACAAGTTCCAAAGAAAATTAAAACACACTAATTGAAAATATAGACCTTTGTTAAGGTTTCAATGTTTTATAACAATCTTCAGGTATTAACTTAAATAGTTTACATATTGAATTCGTTAATAATATAAAAGGCATTGAAAACTAAATTTAAATTAATTTTGTATTAAGTTATTTATTAGCCGAGCATATTTTTTTATTGTTTATACTTAAGGGCAGTGTTCACTCCAACCATCGACCCTGTGGTGCGAGTGATATTCGCTTAATATGGACTAGATTCATAAATGACCTGACAGCTGCCTGCATCGGTGGGTCGGACGATAAATAAATGTATGTTTCAAACCTGTTATAATCACCCCCACAACCATGCATTCACCTCTGTAGGGTGGGCAGTTCATAAATTACATCAACAAAACTTGTCGTTAAGAAAATAAAAAAGTATTTGAACGCTGTACTCAAATTGAAGATTCATAAGAACAACACTAAATTATCAAAAGAAAGACATTTGCCCTGAATACAGAGCAGCATGGTTATCATTGATTCGAAATACCCTCAATGGGGTAAAACATTCCAAAATGGAACTCGCCTTTCTGTCCCTATCACATTGGACATCTTTTATAGCCTACATAATTCATATGCAAGGAATCAAAACTTCTTGTGCTATAGTGTGATAGACAAACACGATTGAAACTTATATAGGTTTATATCACACCTGAAGCTAACTATTGATTTAAATGAAAGCTCACCAATGAAGATGTAATTATATTTATACACTAGCATATTTCTTAATTCCTACTCAAACCTTATCAATATGCAAACAAACTTTTTATTGCCTTATAAAGAAGTTCATAAAAACTTTTTGATTATAATAAACCCATAGAAAATTTCTTACTTGTGTTTTCGTTTTTTTGTTTCGACTTCAGACAAATCTGACGTCTCTTCAGCTGTCTTTGCTTTTACTAATGCCTCTTCATAGGTGTCTATCAAATAAATAAACATGATATAAATTAGAACAGACATAAGGAAATGGTATATGTTGGTATATTAAAAAAAAATCTAAAATTGTGTAATTATTGAATAAAATTGAATTATTGAAAAGTCAAACCAAAATATGAAAAAATTCAAGTAATTTAATGAAAAAATAAAAATAGAAGTAGTAAAATTCAACAAATCTAAATATTTATATATCTAATTCAAGCCTATATGAAAGGAAATTATAATAGGATAGATGATATATAAATATGCAAATCAATATCTAACACTGGCTACAACAACATCAGAAATACTAGGCCTATGTAGAGCATTGCTGCACATGTTTGACAAAATAAATTAAAAACTCTTATAAAATATAAATACTGATTTAAAAAAATCCTGGGTAACACTAGCTTAGAATGTCATGTGCTTCATTTTTACTTGAGCAAAGTTTTCTGTAAATTTTTTTTTTAAAAGAGTCCCTAAATTATACACCACCACAAAAATCAGAAGTCAATGATATAACCTGATTTTTAAAACACAGCTTAATAAAAAACATGAAATAACCAAAGACATAGTATATTAACTATATGGAATTAACATTCAATAATTCTCCTTCAAAAAAGTTATTTTACATAAAAAGTGTATTTCACTAATGAATAGAAAATGAAGTGTCAAAGGGTTTTCAGCATAGTTATGAATATCATTAAGTTTACCTGCATGTCCCAGAACCCTGCAGATGAATTTCGGCCAAGTATCATTTGGTTGAGAATCATACTTTATCATATTTCTTATTTTAATATTGTTTTTTATAGGAGGCCAATAACAATATTCACTGCTCCTCAGTAACCACCCATTTGGCACCACAGAAACTGTTTTCTCCTCCACAAACTCAATAACTTTGTAGCTTGACATATCTGAATCATAAAACATTTAAAATTATAAACATTGTCTTTGAATAAACCAACCTTAATATATTTCATTAATGAACATCAAGGAAATTAGACAATTTATGGAGCAACATTCTATTTTGGTGGTTTTCACCCGAGATTAATAAATAGAAGTTCATTTAATAAAGGTTAAAAATATCACTTTCAAGTAAAATTTATTTTCTATATGTTTCAAACTGACATGAGGTGATAAAAAGTGGTAGTAAATCATTGTAGGAAGATTGTCATGTATGGTATCATACATATGGTTATATAGCTTATAATGTTCATCATATTTAAGTAATAAATGATAAAGAGTAAGAAGGATGTGTGTTTAGACTCCTTACTTAATTTAGATGGTGGAGATAAGAAGAAGAAAAGAAGAAAAAGAAAGCCAAATCCGAAATGATAAAGAAATTGCAAACAAGTTACGTTCAATTGATGAAAGAAGCAACAAGAATTTATAAATTGAAGAAAGATATTAATAGGAAGAAGTTTGGTTTTCAGAATCGAAAATGTTAGAAGAATAACCTTTAAAAATAACATTTACCTTCATCTAAATTGTGAATGCTAGACATCACTGCCCATGACGAAATGATCCACGCATGTCGATTGTAATAGGGTATCCACAGGATGGATAGCCCAAAAAAATTGTTTTTAATGATTAAATGGGATGACACAATAGCTATCTTCAAATGGCACACATATAGCTTTTTTTGACAGTTCATTTATATTAATTTCACAAAGTGGTTCATTAGAAATAGTTGCAATAAATATATCTAAATGCTTAGATAGAAGTGGAGATACATATAAATTTTCTTTAAATTTTAACTGAAAAGCCAATACTTTAACATTTCCTTCATTCAAATCCTTAATAATATTTTTGATTATAATATAGTTTTTTTCATAAAAAAAACAATTGTCTGCTCCGATAGAAATAGTTAAACCTGAACACCTTGCTGATTTATATTGGATGCATGATGTAATTGTTTCAATCATTGGGCCATCAACATGAGGATGATTCAATACCATATGATCAAACTTATGTTGCATTTTTATTTCTATAAAGTTAGATGCTTTCTCTTTCAATCTTTGGACAATC
Source organism: Psittacara erythrogenys (assembly GCA_031763765.1). Lineage (NCBI taxonomy): Eukaryota > Metazoa > Chordata > Aves > Psittaciformes > Psittacidae > Psittacara > Psittacara erythrogenys. Next base: position 7,867 of record JASSZB010235885.1, read on the forward strand.
TGAGGCAATGGATTGTATGGTCTTCTGATAAGAGTCTTCATTTTTCCTAAAGCACTTTCATATGGAAAAGAGGATATATGCTTTAGGGAACCATAATTCTTGATTGATTCACCTAGATGAATAAGACTATGTACATTATATGAAATGTACTCAGTCCCATAGATTTTCCCAAAATTTTTGACAAAAGTTGTTGCCAGTTCATTGGCATAATCAAGATAATTAGATGACAAGATATCATCTGAAAAGATGGTCATTATGACATGAAGCGATAAAAAGTGGTGGTAAATCATTGTAGGAAGACACTTTAGTGAGATAGGAGCTAAATATAAACAAAACTGTCTATACTCAGATGCCTTCCAGCATGATAGATCAGATAAGGATTTAGGCTCTCGGGTAACTTCTGATGGCAATATTTTTCTAAAAGATAATAAGCTATCGGATATTTTTTTAATTATAATTCCTGGTTGTCGGGTTTTTAAAGGACCACTAATCCATAAATGCAATATTTTTTTAACTATACCAAGGTATACTAGATGCATCGAGTCAAGAGGGAACTGAGAAACCATGCCAACACCTAGTTTCTCTAGAGGTGATTGATCCTCTGATTGATGGTGATCTTCATCTGTTCTACGATTAAAGGAATTGTCAGTCCTTAAGCAGGCGTCAATATCAGGATAGGACATTCTATTTTTATTGAAGATACCAACCGTGCAGCAATGTTCGCAAGCATTATATGAATTGTGTCCTTTTATATTTTTTATATATGAGCGCGCTGGTGCATCACAAATAACTGCTTCTAATGTAAGAGATAAACTAATACCATCAATTTCAAAATCTTTCAACATTTCTAGTTCATTAGTCATTTTTCCAAGAAAAAGATCTAATGAACAAGGCTTGTTATTTCCACAGTATATACCAATGACAAATGGATTAACAAAGATTTTTGGAAAAATACCAAGAATTGGCCAAAATGACAATTTTGAAGACCGATGCAGTGGTAAGCCATCAATATTTATGTGGAGACTTAATTTTCTACAGTTTCCTGAAATATCTTTACAAATATTATTATTCTGTATTAATTCTTTTATTGCAGAAATAATGCTAAAATAATAAAACTCTCCATCCCCTATTTCTGTAATCCCTTCAACACTCCTTGGTGTTTTAAGAAGAGTTCTACTATCATTTGGCACATCAAAATTGTAAGAATTTAACAAATGTAGTAGAGAATTAATAGTTGAATGTGGAAGATTTTTCTTAATAACCAAATGACAAAGATCTTTTTTAAATTCTTCATTATTGAACTCCAATTTATTTTCTTTCTCATCAAACTTGCTGTTTTCCTCATCAGTAGTAGATAAATCACTGTTTTTAATTTGATTATCATCACAATTTAATATAGGCACTTCATATTCAGAGTCAACATTACAATTATTAAGCTGAGATGGAGGCTTTTCTTCAATCACATTAATAACATTGTGCTGTTCATTAGTTTTGACATTTTCGTCCTTCATTTGCTGGTTGATACGACGGTATTTTGTAGCTCTACTGCAATCCATCTTAAAAAGTTTAAAAAACATACAATCTAAATATCAACATGACCTTAAATAAACAATAAACATGTTTATTTGAAAAATTGTATAGATGAAGAATAATAAATTGAATTTCAAAAAGAAAGTACCATACATTGTTTTTCAAATATATAGGCTTGAATTCAAGAAGATATGAAAATAAAAAAATTATGAGGTTAACAAAACTTTTTCTTTATTTATAAATGATAAATTACTAGTTTCCAAAAACTTTTTAGTAAGGTCACTTTATGTAAACAAATCTTAATTAACCTATTTTTGGTTAAACCCTACTTTAGATGTGTTAATCAATTCTCGTAACACTTAACAAGAAAGTACAATCAATTTATGGAGTTTTGTAAAAATGTTAATTTTCCAATGGTAACTTTTAATTTTGATTTAGGTCGGGTTGTTGTGTTGTGTTGCGTTTCGTTGCGGTATGTTATGTTATGTCATGTTAGGTAAGATAATGTACTATTAAGTGAAATAATTAATATTTGAAAGTATGATTTGAAGACAGTATGTTTATGGTTCCTTTTTAGGGATTTTTCATGTTTAGTACCTTCAGTACTTTTATAACCACATCTAAACTAGGCTGTTGCCCCATTTTTAGTATATTTACCTGTACATTTTACTTTTTAAATGACAAAATCTGTAATTATAATTAGGCATATAACAAAAAATTGTATTCACAATCAACATAGTTCAATAATTGTTAAAATTTAAGAAAAGTTTTGGTTGATTAATTCTAAAAATAAAACATTTCAAAGTTAGTTTTATGCAAGTTAAAAGTGTTAGTTATAAATTAAATGTAGCCTAATGCAAATGTGCAGTTATAATAACAATAAACTAGCCATAGATGACCTGCAATCTCGCGTGGCTATAATTCAATAAATATATATTTTAAGAAAAAAATTATTCTTTGTAATGGTGGTTAGATGGTTATTATAAACAACTTTTTTTCAATAAAATTTTCTGTAACTCTTCAAATAAAAAACTTTAAACTTATTGATTTTCAAGTGCAGACGACACGGACGACGACGACGGAAAAATAAAACCTATATAGAGCTTTTTCCTAACGGAACGCTCGATAAAAATTAAATACGTTAATAACGGCTAGAATAAAAAGGTTACTAGAGTAGCTCACATTAAATAAATCAAATTAATATAAATAGGCTAAACATTTTAAAATTGGGTTCCATGTAGATGAAAAATTGTTTTGTCAATTGCAATATGACAAAAATATATAATTATAATTGTAGTAACAATTTTGCTCATCTAAATCTAACTTAGGCTATGACCAAAATTTGAACAAACTTTAAGACTGAACAAAAATTAATGAATTTTTGAATTAAATGTTATTAAAGTTAACTAGGCCTATAGGCTATATGTATATTAAAAAGTATTTATTCCAATTCAATAGTATGTAATTATGATATATTTTAGTAACTTTATGTAGATTAAACAATTTTTATTGCAATTTAATAATGCGAAATATTATATCCACAAAACTTTTTATGTAGCCTTTGTACATAGGCCTATAGCCAATGCTTTATAACAATACAGAGTACACGGCTACACGCAACTTATTCTCGACACATTTTTGCATGAGAGTAATATTTTTTGGTATATCCTAACAATGGTTACTAAATTTTTTAACAGTTTTTTTTTGCAAAAATAACTTTTAGTGAAATTGTAATATGGTGAAATATGCAGTTTGCCGATTTTCTTGACTAAACCCCGGAATTCCAACAATTAATTTTATTAAAAAAACTAACCAATTTAAAAATATCAATGGGTTGAATACTTTCATTGAAAGAAGCAAAAGATAATGAATTGATCTGTTTTTCAGGGTGTGACTGGGTGTCAAAACATATTTTTTCAGTTTTAATTACAAAATTAATTTTTGTTCAACACAGATGAACAGCTATTTTTATTTTCTGAAACACCAAGATTTTCAATTTATGTCAAAACAGGACTACTACTGCAATAAATGCCAAACCATACAAATAATGAATTAATTGCTTCAATTTAAAAAAATCGATTTGAGGTGAAAAAAATCCATTTCTACTTTCACACAAAATTTTATAATTCCAACAATTGCAAATTTGAAAATTGGCACACTGGAAATATGTTCATTTAGCTATAAATTATTAGAACAAATGCAATATTTAATTAATTAAAACATGTTACATTTCAGCAAATCGAAAATGTGGGTCTGTCATTCAATTTTTTAAAGGTCCTCTTATTTGTATATTTACACTCTATATATATGAGAGTTGGGTTAGGTAATGTTAGGTGAATTTCTGTAGCTTTTCTAAAACTTTCAAAAGAAAATAATTTACATATAATTATAAAATAAAAATACTAAATAAAGATATGTAGGGCTGTAGCCTGTAGGCGTACGCCCAGGGTGTCAAAAAGTGCCCTTTTTGTGTATGTACTCCCACAACCCAAATTTCTTAGAAATGTCCTCTTCAGACCAGTTTTAAAGAAATACCAAAAAATATTTGAATTCATTTAATAAAAAAATTGTATGCTCCACAAATCAGTAGAAATTTGAGTATTTGAATAGAAGTGACAATTCTTTATTATCTACCATAATTTCAAATAATAATGACAAACTTTAGTATTTTATTTATAAGAAGAGTACATAGAAACCCAACATTTTGTGTTTGTTTGTGAAACAGTGAAGTTTTGATTTATGATGGGTGATTATTTAGATTAAAATATATTGAAATATCTGACATTAACCTAGCTAGGCTATAGCTTCAAGTAGCTAGTACAGTTATTATTGATATTTATTATTAAAGTTGTTTTTTCTTTATTCTTATCATTATTTGTTTTTATTTATGTTATTATTGTTATTTATTTTTTATTTTAATGTTTTTATTTATTTTATTTGTTATTGTTATTGCTATCATTATTTCATTGTTACACATAAGTTTCCTTATTTTCCTGCCAACTTGACTGAATACATGAAATTTATGCCGCCACATAAGGTTCTGAATATGTGCTACATGAGTCCAGTGTGCCAATTTTTAAATTTTCAATTATGGGAATTGAAAAATTTCAAATAAAAGAAATATTGGAATTTATTTCGAATATCTTGAAAATGGTGAGTTTAATCATTTTTATAAAATAATGATTGCAAATATAAAAATAAACATACTGTTTCATTGTCTAGGCAACTTCAGGTAGATTTTGTCAAATTGTCATCCTGCTAATTTTTAATGAAAAATAGCACCCTGATTATGAAAGAATCCCATTTCAAGTGTGTTTCTAAGAAGTTGTCCAACATTTTGTTGAAATTAGTAAACTCGGGAAAAAATTGAATTTTTTTTCAAAAAATGTAATTGTTGGAATTCCGGGGTTTAACGAAGAAAATCGGCACACTGCATGAGTCCATGGCCAAAACTAAAGCAATAGCCTGTCAATTACAGCCTACAGGTTAAAATTACTTTTGTATTGTTTTGTTTTGATAATTTTCGTCAAGGATGATCATATTCACCTCATATTTCACTAATTTGTAGCTATTTGCCAAGTATACTTGGCAAATAGTTTTGAAAATAAATGCTCAAGTAAAAATGCCGGTCTTTCTCAACTTTGTCCACTTAGTCTTATACTTTATAGTGCAATTGTAGTCTTATTACACTTCTACTCGATTAAGTATCAAGAAAGTTATACATTTTACCTTAAAACTTTAGAAACCTCTTATAAGTTTTGTCTTTCTCAGTATAGGCCTACTATACAGTTGATCTGTGGAGACAAGCAAAAAGGTGCAATTGGCTAACGTGTATTTCTTCTTCTTCTATTTTCCTTTTGAGGCCCAGTGTTTTTCTAAATAGTAGGCTCGATTCTTTGGTAGACTAGGCTAGTAAAGCTCATGCACTGTATAGCACCTCATAACTACATATATGTTATAACATACCATGTTGAAATATTGCGGGAATATTTATAACCACAAACACGTTATTTAACTTAAGATTTTGTCACATATGTATATGTTTGCATGCCTTCCATACAGTGTTCTAAAACAACTTTCAATAAATAATTATATTCCGCTGCATGTATAGACGCGCAGAGGTAATAAAGTTAGTATTATGCATTATATAAGTACCTGACAATATTCAAAGTTCACAGTTTAATTATTCTTATCTTAAAAGATAGTTAAATGAATACATATCTCGAAAAGAAAACCGTTTGATGAATATATAATTAGATACATCTATTGTACTGTATAAATCTTATGCTAATTTTCCATTGCTTATAACGATGGGTTGTGATGATTAAAAAAGACTCTTAACATAGTGGTATTTGAGTATTGCTTAAGACTCTTAAAACCGTGGGTTGTGATGATTAAAAAAGACTCTTAACATGGTGGGATATGAGTATTGTTTAAGACTCTTAAAACGGTGGGTTGTGTTGATTGAAAAAGACACTTAATATGGCGGTTTATGAGTATCGTTCAAGACTCTTAAAACGATGGGTTGTGATGATTAAAAAAGACTCTTAACATGGTGGGGTATGAGTATTGTTTAAGACTCTTAAAATCATGGATTGTGATGATTAAAAAAGACTCTTAAATTAAGTAACGTTAAAGACTCTTAAAACGGTGGGTTGTGTTGATTATAAAAGACTCTTAACATGACGGTATATGAGTATTGTTTAAGACTCTTAAAACCATGGTTTGTGATGAATAAAAAAGACTCTTAAATTAAGTAGTGTTTAAGACTCTTAAAACGGTGGGCTGAGATGATTAAAAAAAGACTCTTTAAATAAGTAGTATTTAAGACTCTTAAAACAGTGGGTTGTGATGATTAAAAAAGACTCGTGTATCCCACTGATTAAACGCTACTTAAAGATCCAGGCACGGTGGGCCCCGGCTTGTCCCACTTAAAAAAGCAGTAGCCCACGGTAAAAAGAGTCTTTTTTTGGTGGGTGTGTTATCTGGGTAACGTCAGGGGATCCAATCCCACTCAAGCAGATGCCACCATTGGGTTCATCCAGAAAGTCCCTTGGTCCAGGCTGGTTCACAAATGTGAGCAGGGG
>JASSZB010236077.1:0-14284 GCA_031763765.1 Psittacara erythrogenys
GGCCCAAAATCAAAAACACAGCGCTGCACCAGCTACCAAGGAGGAGAAAAATGACTGCTGCTGCTGAACCCATGACACATGCATATCGGGCACTTCTGCCGAGCTGACTGTGATTTCATGTGCAGTTTCTTTTCCAGAAAATCCTGCCTATATTTCAATTTCTGTAACTGGAACCCTTGTTTTCTATGAACTTTCATAGCAGCTACGTGTGTGAGCTGTAAAGTTGAAAGCCTTTGCTAAAAGGAAAAGCAATTTGCGTGTGGGGAAACTGCATATTGATAACAATTGGAAATAATATGGCAGATGAAAACCAATGTTATAATTGGTCCTTAGAAGTTGTTTGTGTTTCCAGAGGGCAATAGATGAAAATAAACATAAAATTCTTATCGGTGTTCATTATACTATAGTTAGCACAGTGCTAATAGTCAAAGACAATCACAAGTGAGTATTGGATCGGTGGAAAAATTAAGTGATGATTTTGTCTTCTGTTGAAAGGTGGGTTTTTTTGTTTGTTGGTTTTATTTTTTATTGGAATTTTTTTTGGATGGGTGTCCCCATTTTTATAAGCTTGTTGGCATTCCTCTTGTCTTTAGGCGGTGCTGAAGATGTGAAGCCCTTCAGAAACCAGTTTTATTTCAAAATGAAGCTAGTGTCTCTGAATGCAAACCAACTTAGTCAAAATAATGTGGCACTTCTTATTTTTCTGCTTCTGTTGAAACCTGAGTCAAGATTTTATCTCCTCAGTGACCTCTCACTTTTCACTTACAGGGTCAGTTCCCTGCCCAACTGTTCCACATTACAAGTTATGGCTGAAATGGTTACTTTGGTAGGACCATATTCTTGAAAACTGAGGGTCTTGCCTGACTGCCATGTCCAGGGAAGCATGAAAATTGTAATAATAGAAAGATTTGCTTTGTACTCTCTACATTTACACTTTGAAATTCCAATTACAGAAATGGACACTGGTAAAATATAAACAAACATCAAGCTGTCTGCAGGGCCTGGTACGACTGCAGTGACAAATGGCTTTTTAAAAAACAGAATCTCGCAAGCCTTGCAAGATGCACTCAGTGAGAAAGAGTAAATACTGAGTAAGTGCTTGTGATGCAGGAGGGTAGACTTGCTTCTAAAGAGGCTTGCCTCTGCTTCTCCAGTTGCTCAACCACATGTATCTTAACAGAACTGGAGTAGCAACTGTAGGACAGAAGAATATGATTTGAGAAACTTGACAAGTAGCAGATTGGCAGTACAATTTAGGCAAAATCTAAACTTGCTTCTGTCTGTCCCTTCCTTGGTCTTAATGATGTGTAACTTAATGAGATTGCTGGGTATTTTTTGTTATCTCTAAATGTGGGTTGGTTTGGATCCCTGAGTTTTTTTTCCCTGTGTCCTTACCAGTCCTGAGGTGACTAAGACCTTGTTTCTGCAATTGGCAGTCTTTCTCAATAGCAGTATGATGCACCCACCAGAAGCCTTCTGTCGTTTAGTGGCATATGCAACTTATTTTGTGCCTGCAGGATTCCTGTTTGCTTTTTTACTACATGCAAAACTGTCATGTGGGCACACTTGTCATCTTGTGGTGTTCACAGGCTGTACTCAAGGTGATAGCACTTTCCACCTATTGGGAGAAAGGAGTTTGCTTTTCCCAAGAACTTTTTTGTCTAGTTTATCTGAAGGACATATGGGGACATAATTATTCAGGAAAAACATGGAATTATGATGAAGCAACATCCTTTTCTTGCACTCTTTCTAGTAATGCAGGAATGAATCATCAAGAGTGAACACATTGAAGAGCTAATACCTACAGCTGGCAACAGATGAAAGATGACAACCGACTAGTTATAGCAAAGACAGGGAGCCAAGTTAGGCACAGCGTGTGGCTGGGCAGGAATACGTTCAGATGCTCTTACAGCAGAAACTACAATGCCGCATGATGTTATAGTGCAATAAAACTGAGTGATGCAACTAATGGATTTTTCAGTCTAGCAGCCAAACTTAAGCATCATGTGTGCGTGAAAGCTCATGTTGAGTTGATGTCCCAAGTTCTGATGATCCAAAGAAGGCCCTATTCAGCTACATGGCCTATGGCTGTTGCAAGCACTTGGTACTGAACTCAAATATTTATCTTTTGAAAGTATTTAAACCTTTAAAAATAAGGCTAGTTTCAAAATGGATGTGCTGTTCAGTTTTTAAGATGTCAAAATTCTTCCATTTCCCCACCTACCCACCTTTCTTCCTGCTTGGAAGTATTTATCAAGCCTGGTTGAATTTGTGAGTTCTTGTCTTGGGGTATAACAGAGGGCAGGAAAAGGACTTCTGTTTTTATGTCAATTCACTAAATCATAGGATAGTTAAGGTTGGAAAGGACCTTAAGATCATCCAGTTCCAGCCCACCTGCCATGGGCAGGGGCACCTCCCACTAAACCATGCCAACCCAAGGCTATGTCCAACCCGGCCTTGAACATGGCCAGCAATGGAGCATTCACAACTTGCCTGGGCAACCCATTCCAGTGCCTTTCCACCTTTACAGTAAAGAACTTCTTCCTCATATCCAATGTAAACTTACCGTGTTTAAGTTTGAACCCGTTACCCCTTTTCCTCTGAATAGTTCATAATATTTATACCAAATTGCTTTTGTGTATATGCCATTTTCCCACAGAAAATTGATGATACATTGTAATTAAATAATCAAACACTTCATCAAGATAGTTTTATTTAAAAAAAAGAAGAGTATTTAACAAACAAACTTGTGATGATGTTGAACTTGTAATAGTTTGGATTTTCCATTTGAAACATCTAAAAATTGCTCTCTCAGAAGATTGCGTTTGTCAGTTCAACATGAAAAAGATTTATGATGAGTGTGAGTTTAAGTTTACTTTCCCTTTCTTCAAGCATGTGTCTTCATGGGCAAGATTAGTGTTGATTATGTGCATATACAGAAGCAGGGAGTGTTCTGTAATACAGCAACTGTAGCATATGAGGAACAGCACGTGCACTTGTCTGGGCAGTTTTTTAATGTGGGGCAAGAATTTCTGGTCATGTAACTAATGAAGTTCACATTAAGATTCCAAAACTAGTTCCTTTCTATGTAGTGCTTTAGGGGCAGAGAGGCGTTTGCAGCTTCTTGCTCTCTCCAGGCATCCCAGCCCTGCTACAGCTGCTCTGGGTTTTTCTGTGTTTTCTTAGTGGAGAATATGTGTTGCCACTGTGGCAGCAGTGTGAACTTGGGCTAATGATGTTCATGTGTTAATATTTTTGATACACTGAGAAAGGCAAGCAAGGGAAGCAAAAGGTTTAATAGGTTCAGAAGTCTTGAGGCATTTCTTAATACAGCACTGAAGAGAGCTCTCAGACTGTCTTAGGGATGGGGAGGAAGGGCAGTATGACATAGTAGCAGAAAAGGGTTGTACTTATCGAAGAGCTGTTTTCTTTACTGTAGAGCCATACAGCTATCAGGCTTCTTGTCTCTGAATGTTTGTCTCAGACCAGGAAACTGCAGGTAATGGGAAGGTGTGATGCAGCAGCTTTGCTGTGATTATTGTTTTCATCTCTATTTGCAGTAACCCAGCTGCCAGACCATAATGACATCAGAATATTGTCATAAGCACAGGGCTTTCACCTGGAACACTTAGACTCTGTATTCTGTCTTTATCCTGGCAAAACAGCCTCCTGAAACTCTTTTCCCTTCCAGATGTCTTACTTGGTTTTTATAATAATTAGTGCCATGTAGGCACATTTTTGTTCTTAACCCTGACAAAAAAAAATCTGGCCTCTTTGGGACTGGTTGCCTTTAGCTGTGTTCTCACCCTCTTAGAAATGTGTTGAGATGGGGAAAATATTGAGTCTATGTTATCTAGCTGGGTTCAGGTTGGTGTTTTAGGAAACTTGAAAGAGGGACATAATCTGTTGATTTTGTGTGCGTGGAATTTGGAAGATGTTTCTTTTGGTATGAAATGAGATTCATTAAAATACTCCTCCAAGGTGTCATTTTCCATGTAACAGTGATGTGAAGGAGCTTACCTCCCAGGTACGATAAGGAGGGATCAAGCCAGTTAGTACTAGAAAAATAAATTGAAGTAAATTAGAAGAAAAATCACTTCTCAGTAGCCTGGAATTTCATGTCAAATGGGTTCAATAGGGTGTCAAACAAAGCAAATTGCAACTATGAGATGGAATGAGGATTCTGGGTTCCTAGCTTTGGCTCCAGTATAATTTAGTTTCTGCCACAGCAGCAGTGTATGACTCCTTTTTCTTGTAAAAGAAAATACTGCTAGGCTACAGCAGAAAAAGGAAAGGATTGCTGAGCAATCTTACATCAGTGTATTGTTTGCGATGAAGTACATACTGTATTGATGCTTTGTAGGTTGGAAAGTATAGGTGTCCTACAGAGATATCCTTGCAGTATCTTCAGATAACTTTTTTCTGGAGGGGAGAGGAATTCTTGATTTAACTCTGCATGGTTTAAAGATGTCATATACACGGTGTGTTAAGTGGCTGAACTGTCGGTTGATTTGATTAGTATTAAGCAGGATTAATTTTCTTTATGAATATAAAAGACCAATTTTAAAATTCATTTTGGTACGCTCCTCAACCTGGTCTCCACTTAAACTATGTGTTTTGTAAAATAAATCACTTAATATGAAGCGACTTTAATTATCTCCAGAGCATGAACCTCACTGTTGTGAGCCAGTATGCATCATGCTCCTCTGAGATGAATTTCTGCAGAGCATTGGTGCAAATATGTGAACATTTAAAAGTTAAGTACTAATGAATCCAGATGAAAGCTAATCACAGAGGTCCCCATCTGTCAAATATCTATGTACTTAACTTTATGCACGTGTGTATTAACAATGAAGTTGACTGGATTATTTATGGAAAATTAAGCACATATGCTGAGGCCCATTTGTGCAATTTCCTTCTTGCTAAGGATGTGAAAATGAATATTAATGAACTCTGCAGAAGAGTCTTGCAAATATGTCTATATGTAGGCAGGTGCCTAATTTTTAAGGTGTGTGGAGTAGAAGTGTTTGTGTCTGTAAACTGTGAACATGTGCAGAAGACTTGGCAGAATCAGCCCCTGTGTCTAAGCAGGTGTCTTTATAGTATCAAACCACACTGGTTTACCCAGAGTAAAGCCATTATTTGAGTGACTTTGCAAGCTGAAAAGGCTCTGGGAGTTTGCCAAGGCAGTGAAGTTGCAAGTATTATGAAAAGAAAATTAGCCTTGTACCAGCTTCCTATTAATTTTCAATGTATTACACATCAAATGAGCTAAACTCAATCACTGGCTGTAAATCCATAGGGTGTTTATTTTCACTCATATTTTCTCTCATGAAGTGTATTATTAGTACATGGTATTTGAGTCTTTGCTTATTGCAGATAAGTCCTTTTTCCATTCAGCCATGATTTCATGTTCAAGTAGTGTATACATTAGCAATGTGATTTAATTCTTCAGCTTATTTATGTTTGAAAGGCTAATGTTTTCCAAAGCACAATTTAAGGGTGCAATGTAGCAAGACAAATTACAGGTTCCCAAGTGAGTAGAGTTGTGTAAATTCTCAGCTTGCATTGACATGCAAAGGAAAGTTCTAAGCTGTCATAAGTTACGTATTGTGGGGCTAGACAAGAGAAGAGTAACAAGCAAATCAAGTCAAAAAGGAATTTTCCCAGCAGGAATTCCCTACAGAGCAGGAAAAATCGCAATACTTGTTTAAAACACTGCAGAGAGAATGGGAAAAACAGATTGTAGTTATTTATCCTCATAACTTTTCCCTCATTCAAAGAAGAAATTCCATAGCTTTCTATTTCAGGGGGAGATAGTGGCACTTAGGTCCCTGCCACAAATTGAGTGATCTGTTGCTGTAGCTCATCAAGAGCAATTCAGCTCCTTTTTGCCAATGCAGGCAACACTGTGCATACAGAGATCTCCAGCAGAGGTGCTACTACTGCTTTACCAAGGATTTTTGTGCAAGCAGTATGTGAGTATTTCTGCAAAAGTACCTTTCCTAGATAGGCACAAACATTTTTCATATTAGGACTCCTCACTATGAGCATTTATTGGGCCCTGGAAAACACTGGGACCAGTCCGACCTCTGTAAGGCATAGGTGTGCTTGTGAGAGATGCCATCATATTAAGTTAGCATAAACAAGCTTTCAGTGATCGGTGCATATTGGCAGTATAGAAAAGGGTCGCCTTGAATGATATGTTGTTCATGCTTGGTGCTAGGCTGACTAGTAGCTTCAGGGATTTTTAACCATGACTATCTTAGAACCTTTTCTCAGCCTTACTTTGTTTAGAGAGCCTTGGAAAAACTTGGAAAGGTGCCTGTGGGCACAGCAATGTATTAACTTGAAGCTGGTGTTGATTTTTTTTTTTTGTACCCTGTGACATCACTTTGATTCTACACCTTCTTATCTGCTTAGACAACCCTAGCAGAGTGCAAGATCATAATATTATTGTATCACTTCCCAATCAAAGCAGTTCTTACTACATGTGCTGTCAGTTGCTTTCAGAAGTGAAACCAATGTGGGCCAGCAGCACTTGGAAGCTGATAAGTCTTCAGGAATATTTAATTGAATCTAAACATGATTATTTTTCAACTCCATTCATTCCTCAGTGGTTCAATTTCCTGTGAATTGGAGAATGAAGTTGAGATGATGTGACTTCACTCATCTCTTGCAAGGAACACTCAACCTCAGACATCACAGACTTGCAGAAAACTTCTTTGTAACAGCAGTGTAACTGTCCTGGGTTCAGCAGTAGCAGTCATTTTTCTCCTTCTTAGTAGCTGATGCAGTGCTGTGTTTTTGACCTTTGGCCTGGGAACAGCGCTGATAACACCAATGGTTCCAGTTGCTGCTCAGTAATGTTTACTCTGACCAAGGACTTTCTGAGTCTCATGTTCTGCCAGGGAGGAGGGGAAGCCAGGAGGAAGCAGAGGCAGGACACCTGACCCAAACTGACCAAAGAGCTATTCCATGCCACAGCATGTCATGCCCATTATAGAAACTGGGGGGATTACGTGGAAGGGTTAGATCACTGCTTGGTCAGGCTGGGTATCAGTCCGCAGATGGTGAGCGGTTGTGTTCTCTTTCTTTGTTACTTCCCTTATTATTATTATTGCTGGTAGCAGTAGTGCTTTGCGTTATACCTTAGTTACTGGACTGTTCTTATCTCAACATGTGCAAGTTACGTTGTTTTGATTCTCCTTTCCATCCCCCTGGGAGTAGGGGGGAGGAACGGTGGGTGTGAGAGAGAAACTGCCTGGTTTTCTGAGTTACGGCTGGGCTTAAACCATGACAGTAACCCATTGATTCTTTACCACATGTATGAAATTCAGAATGATGAATTCAGAATAGAAGCTAATAAAATAGAATTTTAATATGAACCTGTTGAAGAAGTTCATTTTGCTTTGCTCTACTGCATAATATGCACTGGTCTTCAGGAGGATGTTTATTTCTTGCTCACTTGCTTTAGATTGAAATAACACACGTTTTTTTCTTTTTGTGGTCCTTGCTTTCTCATTGCCTTTATCTCATTCACTGCTTTCTTGTAAAGTTACTATTCCTCTTAGTGTGGGCCATGGTATGGGTCTAAGCTAGACAAACCCATAAGGTAATTTCATTTTCTGTTGCTTAAAAATGAAACTGAATAGATTGATGCTGTTCCTTGATGATAGATTTCTGTTATGGTGAGAGCAAGAAGAAATGAAGTTTCTTCCCTTGTTCCTTGTGAGTGAAATTAATCTGCCTAGTTAGTGCCTGTCAGATAGTACTGTGAGGGTGACATCCCCTTCACCCCTCAGTACCTTTTTTTATCACATTATCCCAACTTTAATGTCAATGCTCTCCGTTATCTTTCCAGATTGCATTTAGTTGGATCTTTACAAGGGATTGACATTAGTAAGTCTCTCAAAAAGCTTTTGTGTTGATGATATCTTTCCTTGTGATGTGGCTACAGCCTAACATTAACTGAAAGATAATGCCTGGGCTTTCCCATTCAGTGTCTTCATCATTACAGATACTACAGAACCACAGCTTTCTATCAGTTCAGTAAGTGTCATTTCAACTATAGTGTAGTCTTGCCATCACATTCAATTTAATATGGGACTTTATAGTAAATTCTACCATTTTGGGAATGCTTCCTGATATAAGTCACACATAACATATATACCTGCATACGTATTACTAATCTTGTATAGTTCATTATTTTGTAACACATTAAAATGTCCAACTTTAATGTGAAAAAGGATAAAATATGCAGAAAGGAAATAAAACATCAATCTGAATTGTAGACTTCAAAGGGAAATAGTACTTGCAGTGGGATTAGCTTGATTTCTACTATAGGATTTTTCCATGGGAGAGGAAGGGACCTGGGCTCTTGCAACTGAATGAATAAGTACTGTCCTCCTCTAAATTTTGAACTATATTCCCTGTTTTGGTCCTTCAGCTGCTACCTGTGTACAGCCTTGGGAAAGTGAAGTAAAGGGTTTGTGATAATCCCAGATTTGAATGCATAAACCAGGTGATCCTGCACCTGGCATCTGAATGTGACCTATAACAAAATACAGACAGTGAGAGCCACGCTGCTTAGATGGGAAGACTTGGCTAGTCGAGTTCTTAATTTGTTCAGGTTGCTTTTGACTTTGTGGATGCTGAAAGTTCCGCTTATGTTTCAGTCCTATTGGAGCAGATGTTCAGTGAGTATATCTTACTCTATGTGACAAAAGACTCTTTCCCATTCTTCTTGTCTAGCAAACCAATTCTTAAAGTGTGGTGTCAGTAGCCTGCAGATGGCTTCCATCAAATTACAGGCATGCTAGAGTTGTTTTAAAAGCACCAAATCAGACTGGCCTCCTGTAAAACCTCTAGTGTATTATGCTGTGGTTTTCTTTAATGCGAGTGGCATAGAGATAGCATCTTTTGCTAAGCTGCAAAGTAAAATCTTCTTGCCTGGCTCGCCTTTAGCTTATTCAGCAATAAGTACACTGAAAATAGGCATGGAGACGTAGTAGAATAACATCATTTGAAGCTAATTTGAACCAGCAAATTCAATACTGTTAAGTCAGTTTTAACCGCAAACAGGGCAAAGGGGAAAAGAAAATAAACCATAAATATTAGGGAGGAGGAGAAAGGGTGGGCTCTGCAAAATATTGCAAGTCATGTGAAATAATAGCTTGCAGCAGTACATCAGAGTGCCCCAGCACAAGGAAGTGAACATGTTGTTCTTCCCTGAGGAAGCTAAACACTAAACATAGCAAGTATTTTGCTGCATTATATGTGAGCATTCATGTTGCTTAGCGAAGTTGCTATTTTATTGGATTACACTGAAGATTAGTCTATGTCCACTGAAGTGAAAGAAAGGATGTGTGCTGACTTAAAATGGGATCCCAGTTTTTCTGAGTCATTTCAACAGCGGTTTATTACAAGCAAGTAATAGTGATATTTGCTATGGATTGAAGTAAAGATTTTACAAGTGTTTGGGATGCTTTTTAAGACCTTGCCATTAAATAATTAATTTTTAGACTGATGAGACTGTGTAGCCCAGAAGGATGGGAATGGGCAGGTTTTGATGAATGCTGAAATTATAGGCTAGTGTGGGTAGTGCAGGAGTAGGTTAAGCTGTACTCTAGGAAAAAAGTATTCATGAATGATTGGTAATTGAGTAACCCTTGGTCCTTTGATAGGCAATCAGCTCCCCATACAGAAAACTAAAGGCTATCATACAGTAAGCTGGGGTGGGTGTTTTCAGTGTGCTGTCTAGATCTCACTTAAATCCTTGTGTGAGTGCACCCGAAGCGCATGAAGTGTGGCCACACAGTTGCTATGAGTATCCTGCAGGAATGTCCATCCTGACCAGCTAGACTAACTTCCTGGTGCTAGCTGCTGCTTGCTTAGTAGACACACAGTCCACGTAGCCGCAGAATCTGCTTCCCCACTGGTGTCTTTATGGTTAATGCAAAGTGTCATTTTGCTTGTTTGGGGTTGTAATTTACATTTTAAACTCATCTTTTAAATGCATAAATTTGAGGATTCTCCTAACTTTGCTTTTCTTTCTGTCACTGGGTTTCAGATTTCTACCATGTGCTTATAGCCACTTCATTGTGGTTTTAACTAAATGAGTACATGGCTTTATGCGTTTGCCTTTGTATTAAAATATTTGGGGTACACAGCATCCCTAACTGCTAACTTTGCTTCATCTTCCTTCATCTTGAATCTCTTGGTAATTATATTTTTGAGGTGGGGTATGTTAATCCCTTTGTTGAGATCAGCCGTATGCTCTTTTCCTCTGATTATAATTATCTTCTTTTTAGTAGTTGTCATGATATTATTGCAATTGCCTTAGTGAGGGAACTTGCACTTTGCCTGGCAGGGAAAATATTACAGGTGTGAACTGTACCCTGTAATAATCTTCACAAGAGCCATCTGATTTTTTTTGACAGTTTTTCATCAGAACTGTACTCTTCTTGAGGCTGAAACGCGGGAGGAAACGGATTATTCCAACAAAATCTGATGGGGAAAAAAGCTGAAATGTCAAAATTTGACAACTGAGTCGTTTTCTCTTGACTTTAAACTGTAAGACCAGCTATTGGTATGCTTATTATCATAGGCACATACAATTTGCATGTAAGCTTGGGTTCATCGTGTTCTAATCTTTCTCTGCTCTGAGGCAAGGTTAACTAAAATTTTGCCATTCCTGGCAGATGTTGTTCAAACTGTTCTTAAACATCTCAAGACTATTACCTCCATGAGTGATCTGTTCCAGAGTTTTCTCTCCCCCTTCCCCCCTGCAATCCAGAACAAAAATAAATATGCAATATTCAGTTTCACAGTCAAAAAGTGTTTATCTGTGGACCAACTCAACAGCAGTAGCTTGTACTGCCATTTTGGGCAGCAATTTCTTCATGTTGTGCAAGGTAAGTAGAGGTAGGTCTAGGGTCTATGAAGGTCACGTTTTGTTGGGCTGGTAAAAACAAAACCCAAACTAAAGAAACCCCGCCTCCCAAAAGATGTCTTTGTTTTGTGGAGTTGTTCTTTGTTAAAATTAGGCTCATTTATATGTGTGGAATTATCACTGATGTGCTACCCAAAATTCACAATTTGAATCAGGTTTTAGTTTTTCTGGTTTTCTCCAATGGGATATAAAACTGACTGTGCATTTCAGAGTTTCCTGTCATTTACTTACTGTCATAAATTGTTCCAATTACATCCTATTGTTGTCTGCTTAAATCTGGTTAGAAGGCTTCCTTTCCCTGTCCTTGTTCTTTGTGCTGCCCTGCAGAACTCCTGCAAAAATTGTTCCTTTTGGAAATCAGAGAAATTGTTTTGTTTTTCCTACATGAAACTTCTAATTAGAAAAACAGTGCCCATCAAAACCTCGACTCGCACAGTTGCAGCTCTGGGAAACCTGGTTCTGAATCAGCCTTGCAGATTGAGGTTTCCTGCAGCTCTGAGAGTGTGCTGGAGACTCTACCAAGGGGGTGGAGTGAATGAACACGCAATTTGCCCTTGCGGCTTAAATTCAGTCTCCAATGAGACATCTGAAATGCTGATCTGAAAATCTGGGAGTAGAATCATGTAAGAGAAATATTAGTACTGCTGTGTGGCAATTTTCTACCTATTTCCTGTTGGGGTAAGACTGCAGAAGTCCTCTTTCACATGGCAGTTGGCCCAAGTGTGTGTAAATCACAAGCATATGAGCATTGATACTTGATTACAAAATGCATGTGGTGTTCTGAGTTTGTGAAGTAGCAGATTCCTTCATAATTTGTTATTTAGCAATCAGCCATAACAGCTGGCCCCAAATTACTTCTAACAGGCTTCTTAGGTTGCATCTCTCTGAGCTGGAAATAGGTTTCCTTAGTTTATACTGCCTAGAGGTGAATCAGTGCAACTCTGATGTTATCTTGCAGGTTTTAACAAGTGTGGAGATAATGTCAACCTGATTACCAGTCTTCTGTATTTTCATGGCTATTTTTTCTGAGCTGTAGTCTTTAGCATTTTCCAAGTGTTGTGCTGGTAGCAATCTCTATCTATTTATTCATTATATTTGTAGAGGACTGCATGGTGGTTAAATCTTGATTGGATAGCTCTCTGCATACAGGATGCAAATACATGTGCGATCTTACTTTAAAACGAAGTAAATGGTGGTCACATATAAGAACTTAGGGGGGAAAAATGAATAAAAAAATGAAGTGATGCCAGAATGAAGTTCACCAGAAGCAACAGACGGATTGTTTTAAGTTTTCAGCCACAGGCAAAAATCCATTATATGGCAATTTCTTTTCTAACAACTGCGCTTTAATTTTCAAAGGCAAAAATGAAACAGCTTTTTAGAATATGTACATGTAGTAGCAGACATGATTTTGTGTTTTCTTATAAAAAATAGCATTTTTAAGGCTGTTGAAGAGCTGTAGGCTATATTGAAAACCAGAATTAATGCATATTCTAGTCCCCAGAAAGGCTTTGAAATGCCAAACAGCATTTATTCAGTGGAGAAATACAAACATAAGGTCCCATTTCTTGTTCTGCAGTCGTTAATGGATCAAGTTGGGAAAACAATCTCTGACCATGAAAGAGAGGAGGCAGTTGTGCTTCTGCTTTCACACTAGCTAAAATTGGGCTAACTTGTCCTCATGAAATGCTTCTGTTTTGGGAAAAATATATTTGAATTAATCCAGGTTGCTTTAGGGCATGCATCTCTCTCCCCCAGATGCTGCCGAAGACTGATGAAGATAATTGTTTGGACTTTTGCTTTTTTAGTGCAAATAATATGCTTAATAGCACATCAAGATGACCTGGCAGTTATATATTGTAGTTGAACAGAAGAAAAGGAAATAAAACACCTCAAGGAGGTGAAGTCGAAACCTCGTTTTGATCGACCTGTAATGAAATCATTTTATTAAGGGAAAAAAAAAAGTGCCTAGGAACTTCCAATGTTCTTCCCCCCACCAAGGAACAAAATAAAACTTAATTTCTTTAAACTCTTCTGTTCTGGAGTTCTAACTGGATATGTTGCGCTTTTTATGGCTGGGTATTAACACTGACTATTGCTATTTTATTTGGTAGTATTAGGAGAAAGCTATGCTGGTGATCAGTAAATACTAATGCCAAAGTATTGTCTGTTCATAAAGTCAGTGTTTTACGTGTTAGATTTTTACAGAGAAACATTCACTAAAGGGTAGTATAATGAAGCAAAACATAAGTTGGAGTAATAGATTATAGTGGATTTTTAAAAGTATTTGTGTTTCAGATAATGTCTAAACTTGTGCATCTGTTCTGATTTCTAACATATCCAAATTTGAAATGTTGTAATACCTGCAAGTGTAGTTCCCAAGCACTTGAGTTCATTTTCCTGTCCCTGCAGGAGACATTTGTTATTGGCAATCTCAGAGGAAAGCTCTAGTCTTGAGTGGGGAATGAAAAAGGTAATTTTCATTAAAATAAAACACCTAACTTGCATGAAGATTGGGGACTACAGCCAATGCAGCCAAGTAAATAAAGCAGATGTTTTCCTGTGATAAAATTGGGAAAAGCATGGCAGAGAATTAAAACCCCCTGACTTTTTATGCTGGCTTGGAGGATTACACAGATAGTAGGCCAGTGGAATACCAGATCCAGAGGAAATTCTTACTAATTCTTCAACCTGTCCCTCTATATTGGGTCTTTAAATGGACTTTCTACCCCAGAAGAGGCATCTTATCTCTGTCCTATTGCAAATGGTTTTCCATCTACAGTTATGACAGGCAATGACATCCATCAGAAATATGCTTGGGGTGTCAAAAGGTATTCATAATTCATTCCTAGGACACATCTGGGTGGCATTTGAAAGTCTAAATACTTCTGATTTCAGGTAATTGGCCTTTTGATGGCAAAACCTTCAATGAAGGGAGATACTTTCCAAAACTAATTAAACTGCTTTGAGAAAGACATTTTGAAAGTTTCCTCAAAAAATCTTTGAAGACTGGATTTTTCCCTCAAGCTCTATTAGGGAATACTTTAAATCAGCATTGCTCAATAGATAGGTTGGTTGTTTCCCAAGGATGTGACAACAGTCTCAAAACACACTGAAGTGTGAAGTGGTGCTCAGGAAGAAAAAGACTTGGCTAACACCTTGCCTTCTCCTGACAAGCAAGGGACCTGGCTGCCCTTGACTTGCACAGCTCTGCCCTTCCTGAGCTGATATAGAGCTGTTACTGGTGGGGGAATGTCATGGGTTCAGCAGCAGCAGTCATTTTTCTCCTCCTTGGTAGCTGGTGCAGCGCTGTGTTTTTGATTTTGGGCC
>JASSZB010236473.1:0-14201 GCA_031763765.1 Psittacara erythrogenys
CGAGCTGCTGCGGGCGATGCGGACCCGCCGGAACGTGACCCAGGCGGAACTCGCCCGGCGGGTCGGGCGAAGCCAGTCGGCGGTGGCCCGCTGGGAGCGGGGCGACGACGCGCCGGAACCCGCGACCGTGCAGGCCCTGCTGTTCGCCCTGGGCGCCGGTCCCGACGAGATCGCCGCCGTCGCCTTCCTCGACCCCGCCCAAACGCCGAGCCCCGACCTGGAGGTGCGCTTCGACACCATCGCGAACCTTCCCCACGGCCTCGCCGACACGCTCTGGATGGGTTTCGAAGGGGAGCTTTGGTGGCGTGCGCAACGGTCGCCCGCCGCCGAGTCCCTGATCCAATGGGTCTTGAACGAACGGATCGACTGGTACGCCTACTCCCAGCAGCCCGAAAAGGCCCTGCTCCTGGCCGAGCTGGACGAGGCGCGCGGGATCGCCTTCGCGCGGAAGGCCCAGGATCTGACCCGCGACCTGCCGGGCGGCCTTTGGCTGACGACGCTGTCGCTCGCGCAGATCCACCTTCGGCACGACGCCCCCGAGCGGGCCCTGGAGGTTTTAGAGGGCTTCAACACCCTGGACACGCGGTTCCTTCAAGCCCAAGCGATGACCCGCCTGGGCCAGGCGGTGCCCGAAACCTGGCTCGCCGCGTTCCGCGGCTGGCGTCCCTGCCTCCAGGTTCCGACGTACCAGACCCGCCTCGCGGAGATCGAGCGGGGCGCGGGGTGAGGTCTTGAGGCTTTTAGGTCTTTAGGTCTTTAGGTCTTTAGGTCTTTAGGTCTTTAGGCGTTAAGGGGGTGCCGCGAATTCTATGATTAGGGAACGCGAAGCGTGGTGACGGAGGCGCCAGCCTTCGCGAAGGCGTTCCGATCTCTTCGGAATAGCGTTGGAGGTCGGGCGTAGAGATTTGGCAAGGGGTGAAAGGTCGTTGAAGAATTGGGGCTTGGTGTTTAGGCGGCTTTGCGGGGGACTTCGATCCGGCTCTCGCCAAGCCGACCCTTTGCCCATCAACGACGCGAAGGAGGATCGCGGATTTCTCACGTTGACGGAGGCGCCCTCCGGGGATCGTCAAGAGGATTTCCGGACGGTGGGCAAGGCCCTCCACGGCTTCCAATGGGAGGAGTCGGGCCAGCTCACGATGAACAGCAGCGGGAAGGCGGGCGAATACTGGGTGGGGCCCTTTCTGGAGCGGCTTTCGCTCCATCCGGGATGGCTCCCGGTTTTTCGAGAGATCCTGCTGGAACGACCGTCGCCGGGGCTGAATCCCGAGGGCTACCGGGAGGAGGTGCTCAGCATGGTGACGGCGGAGTGGGTGCGGATCATGCCGGACGACGCGGTTCCCCACGTCCTCGGCCTGCTGGAGCATCCCGTCCTCCGAGGGGCGGGGCTGAGGGTTCTGAGCGACTTCGTCTGCGGCGGGCGCTATTCCCTGCCCCCCGAACTGGCCGCGCGTTTGGGACCGCTCGCGGAAGGGGCGGCGTCCATGTCCGACGAAGAGACGCTCGAGCTGCTGCAGACCCTCTTCTGCCTGGAGACCCCTGAGTCCGAGCGGATGATCCGGCACATCGAGGACCGTCTGCCTCCCGGCCACGCGCTTTCCCGGGCGGACCTTTCCTCGTACCGGTCGCTCTAAGCCCGCGAACTCCTTCGCGGCGGGGTGGCGTTTTCTCTGATTCCACTCCGCCGCGTTCTGGTTCCACAGCCCGTTTTCGGATGACGTAAGATCAGGGTGCGGTGGCGAAAACGGTAGACGCTGGGCCGGTCGCGAAAGCGCCGACTAGGTGCCCTAACAAGCAGCCATGCGGGTTCGAATCCCGCCCGTAGCCGGAGGCTCCCTCACCGGGGCCTTTGTGCTTGGAACCGCCTGCAAGACGATGCGTCGTGGCGGCCCCGAACCCGGATGGACGGGCCTTTAGAATGGCTTCGCTCTCGTCTCGGAATTGGAGAATGAAGGGCCGTCCCCAGGGTTCGCGGCATCTTTCGGAGATTTCTCACCCCACCCCTGCCCCTCCCCACGGGGAGGGAACCGCCATGGATGTTCGGTCGAAGAAGGCGACGAAAAGAAAGGGCGCTTGTCTCCTAGAGCCGCCTTCCCGGTCGAGGGGCGGGGATGGGGGCGAGAGCGTTCCCCGAGGTTTCTTTCGTGGGCGATCGGTCGTCGCACCCCACCCCTGCCCTTCCCCGCGCGTCTTAGGACCAGACCTCCTTGACGGGCGCCTTTCCGCGAGGCGAACCGGATGGACATCGGGGGAGAATGGTTTTTGGCTTCGGCGTTTCAAAAGGCATTCCGACGGGCGTCCAAAGGGCGGGATGGACCACGCCCCAGCCGAAGAACGAAGGTCGAGCATCGAGAAGGATTCCGCCATGCGCTCTCCCCTTAAAGACTGGACGGTCGTGATCGTGGTCGCCTTGTCGCCGTTCATCGTCTGCGGCGTGGGCTCTTGCGCCGCGGAGGCGGCCATGGCGAACGAAGACCGGCTCGTCTTGTTTCGCTTCGAGCCCAAAAAGGTGTTGCTCGACCACCAGCCGCAGGTCCTCCGCGGGGGGTGGTTGCGGTTTCCTCCCGGAAATAAGGTCTACCTCTTGGAGTACGAGAGGCCGGACGGCTCTTGGGTGAAGGCCGAACTCTACTCTCGCCGCGACGACGGCACGGACGTTCACATGGAGGTGAAGCTGGACGGCATCACGGGTCTTCCGAAAAGTCGAATCCTTTCCATTGTCCCGAAGGCGAGCGCCAAGACACGACCGATCGATTAGAGGAGCGCCCATGAATCGGTAAGCGATGGCGCTCAAAAGAGCCCTCAGGCTTCTTCGCGAAGCCCGGCGAACCAGGGCGCTTCGCGGACGGCGGCAAGGTCGGCGTCGTCACGATAATAGGCGGGCAGGACTCCGAGTTCTTGGGCGGTCCGGAGCCAGGCTTCACACTCCTTCGGACGGTCGGTGAGGGCGAAGAGGCAGGCAAGGTCGTAAGCGGCGCGGAAGGGCTTTGTCAATCCAGCGCGCTCGATCTCGATCTCGTCGACCCTCGTCAACCGAGCGTAGCGTTGGATGACGAAGGGGGGCTCTCCCTTTGCCGCCTCGCGTAGAACCGCCTCGGCTTCGCGATACCATTCCGCACGCTCTCCGACGGGCGAGAGGCGGGCGACGCGTAAGGCGAGGTTGCCGCGCAACGTCAGGAGCCACGCCTTATCCTCTGGCTCCGGCTCTCGCCTGGAGAGCGAAGCGAGGTTTCCGAGGCGCCGCAGACCGTGAGCGGCCCCCACGTACGCGGGTCTGCGCTCCCCTTCAGGGAGAAGCATCGCGAGTCCCCAGTAGGCAAAGCCCAAGGAGTAGGGTATTTGGAAGGATATGGGATCGAGATCCAGCGCTTCCTCTAGAAGAACGATCGCCCGTTCCAAAAGCCCGCGCCGCTCGTGAGACGGCGCCGTGAGGCTCACCGCGCTCAGGTCACGAGCCCAACACGATTGCATTCTGGCTGGGTCAATGCCGAGCTCCACCGCTCGCCGATATTGAACCTCCCCGGCGTCGAGGCAACGGCGCCACTCCTCCTCCGTCTCGCTTGCCATCGCATTGTCCATATAAGACCGGCCACATAGTTGGAATGCGAGAAGCGCGTTCCACCCTTTCGCCCAATCGTGTTGGAATATCGCTTCGGCCTCGTCGAGAAGAGGTCCACGCTGCCTCGCGGAGGCGAATTGGGCGACGTCGAGCAATGCGAAACCCAGCTTTGAAACGTTCCACCATTCGGCGGCGCGCTCGGAGGCGGCGTAACGGCGGTCTTTGTAGAGTCTGTCCCGACGGCTTTTCCGTTCCCGGCTAAGTTGCTGAGGGGTGAGCGGAGAGGGGAGTCGGCCGGAATGTGTGAGATGCGACCAGGCGAGTACCGAAGGTACGAATCGTTCTAATGCAAACGGCGTCTCAAACTCTCTCATGTTTTAGGGGCGCTCCCGCCTTCTGGAAAGATTTACCCGGGATCGGCCCCGAACGAGGGGCCGATCCATCCTGCTTCGTTCAGCGAAACGCCCCACGCCCTACCGAGGCCCGCACCCGCTGCCGCTTCCGGGCGAGCCGTTCGCCGGGCGCGGGCAAAGGCTCGAAACGGGAGGCGGAAGGCCCTGCCGTACGGGATCGAGCGGTCGTCGATTTCGGCGACGCAACCGGAGATCCCGACGGAACGCTTCCGTTCGGATCAACGCCGAGCATCTCGTCGAAGACGCTCCGCACCTCCGGGTGGACCGATTTTTCGAGCGGCGTTCCCTTGAGTCTTCGATAGACGTCGACCATCGCTTCACGAATGGTCGCGAAGAGTTCGCGCAGATCGGGATGCGGCGCGAATCCGTCGCGGAGATACCGCTCGAAGGCACGCGCCGAGGCTTCCTCGAAATCGACGGTGTCGCGCTTTCCAAAGTGCCGTTCCAGGGTCTGCACGTGCGGCTCCGCGAGGCTTCGACGCCAGTCGTGGAACGACTCGTGGACGAACGAGGAGAAGTCCGATTTGCCGGTCATCGCGCCGATCGTTCGGGAGGCCGCCTGGTACCAAGCTTTCGTCTCGCTTCCCTTGCTCTCCTGGCGAAGGACATCGATGATACGAGACGTTTCGACGGTGAGCACTCGATTTTTCACTTGCTCATCAGGGGCGTTCCCGTAGATCAACCATGATTTTACGAGGTTTCGGATTTCACCGGTCGAAGGGCTGGATCGGCGTCCTGCCCTTTTCGAGAGTTGCTCCTCTGCGAGACGGAAAAGCTCCGGAGGGACGAGAAGTTCGAGATCGTTCTTCCGGACGAGCCCAAAGTTTTTTCCTTGCACAGGCCAGCTATAGATCGGGTGGGAGGGATCGAACTTCGAGACTCCTTTCTTATCGACCCTCATAATGTGCATGAGCGACGAAGGGCCTTTGCCCAGCTCGAGAACCGTTTCGTCGCTCATCGCCCTTGCAACCTTCTCGTAGTCGGTTCCGAAAGGGTTTCTCGGCTTTCCGTTGCGATCCGGCTTGTCCCAGAACATCTCGGCGAATCTTTTTCGACGGGGAAAGGTATCGATGATCGACTGATCGTGTTCGATCAGTTGGAGAAACTCATCGATGGTCTTGGGCTCCTTGATGGGCCTGCCCCCCCACTTTTTACTCTTATTGAATCGCTTGATCGTCGCGACGATATGAGCGAGCAAAGCCTCCTCGCTTACCGAGCCCGTCTTGAGCGCATGGTTGATTTCTCCTCGAATCGCGATCAAACCGTGGGATGCGAGCACATTTGTGGGGCTATTGTTAAGACCGATTTGGAGTACGGCTCCTTTTTCTCCGGCGAGTTTGTGGTGAGCGTTCGCGATCGCCTCGGTACTGCTCGCCCAAGCATTATCATCGGCGCCCGCTAGAGGATCGATTCCTCGAATGCGATAGCCCGGACCTCCAAACATCGGGAACTGCGCTCCCGATGGCAAAGTCGCCAAGCCGGTCTTCGCCTGGTCGCTGATCGTGAAACCGAGATCGACTGTTTCTTTGACAAAATAACCTTCCAAATCTTCGAGCTTCGCGATCTGCCGCAAGGTGTGCGCGGGAACACCGCCGTCAAGCCTCGATTTAAGACCGATGTAGAACTCCTCTGCTCGTCGACCGGTCTCCCGCGCCCATTGGGCCGCCCGCAGTTGCCAGAGACGTCTCGCCGCCGCCTCTTCGCGTCCGTTTCGGAACGCTTTCGCCTGTCGGAACGTGTCGATCAACCCATCTAGAGCCGGTTCACCGGAAGGCGGCGCCGCAATCGCCGAAGCGCGTTGGCGAAGGAGGGGCTTGTCGGGGGTGGCGACGACGCCTTCCGGCAGATGGATCCCGCCCTGGGAAACCTCCCCCGCCTGGACGAAGGCCCGAAGACGCTCCCGCTGCGCAGAAGGGTCGAGCGGATCGAAGGACGGCGGAGCCGGACGAGAAAGCGGTCGTCCGTCGGGTCCGACCCGTGGGGGCTTTGCCCCGGCGACCTCGACGTCCTGGAGAAGCGCTTCGAGCCGTCGGACCTTCTGGCCTTCGGGGGTTCGGGGATCGGGCCTGCCGTGGCGGGTCAGACGCCGGTAGTCGCTTCGGTACCCTTCGACTTCGGCCGGAGTCAGGGCGCCGGGCGACGGCTTGGTCGGGGTGGCCGGTTTCGTCCGTTCGAACTGCTCGTGGAGCCGGGCGAGGACGCTCGGGGGCTTGCGTTGCGGGTCGGAGAACGACTCCCCGTTCGGTCTTGGCGACGTTTTCTCTCCTGAGGAGAACGAAGGCGCGTTCTCCTCGCGGAAAGGGGTTGGAGAGATAGGGGCTTGGCGGCCACGAACGACGGGGGGACGCCGCTGGATCTCGCCGGACGCCTCGCCGAACGCCTCGGCGAATATGCGCCGGATCGTGGCTTCGTCCTGGGGAATCTCGCCTTTGATGGCCGCTTCGATCTTTCGGAAGAGTCTTTTCTTCGCGTCCGGAGCCTTTGCCCACAAGGGAGATTCCCTGAGGGCGCGGTAGGCTTTCTTGAAAACCGGCCCCAGCCTTTTCCCCGCCTGATCCGTGAGAGCGCCGATCACGAGGTTGGCCGCCGCCCCCAGCTTGTTCTCCGTCGTCTCCTCGGGATCGAAGACCGTTCGGAACTCCGCCCCGGTATGAAGAGGGCTGGTCAAGGCATCGACGATCAAGTCGGCGCCGAATCCGGCGATCGGATCAAGGTATGCGTCGAAAGCCTTTTTTGGGCCTTCGAGCCCCGGAAGATCCAGGAGCGGCGAAGTGAGCGCCGCTTTGACGAAGGGCTTGGTCTTCTTCTTTAGATCGTCGGAGATCTCGTTGACCGCATCGCGCGTCCTTTCCGACGGGGTGATCCGGTGCCCGTTCTTGAAGTTCTTCCGGTAGTAGAGGTTCTTCCGCTGGGCGCCCCGTTTGACTTGCCGATCGGTTTGGCCCTTGTTGAAGCCGATCGTCGGACCGACCCCCGCCTCACCGAAGGCGGTGTAGGCCTGCATCGCCTCGTGCTCGTCAGGGTCGTCGCGCCTGGTGATCGGGAAGGTCTTGATGCCGGTCGCCTGCGACATCCTTCGCAAGGCTTCCAGATAGGGGATCGTCCCGCCGAGACGGGTTTTCACGGGGCGCGGGAAGGGGGCGTCGATCACCGCCTGAAACTCTTCCTGCGTGAAGACTTGACCTTGAAAAGGGTCCTGCGAAAACCATCGCCCGGCAAAGTAGGTTCGTTTCGGCAGGGCGGGGCTCTTTGCCGCTCCCCCTTTTTGAGTTTGAGACTTTGCCCGACGTGCGTTTTCCCGGGGCGTCAGAATCATCGCCTGATCGGTCGCCGGATCGTGAGGGGAACGGGGCGGGGCTTGGGCGGCTTTGCGCGGGCGAGCGACGGCTTCCGCGGCGGCCTGGGCGGTCGCGGTCTGGAGACCGGGGAGGGAGGCGGCCACGGGGGCGAAGCCTAGGACTTGGGCGAGGTGGCCGGGAGGCGACTTCCGCGGGGCGGGTTCCGGCTTGCCGAGGGCGGCCCGGATGCGCCGTTGGAGCCCGACGAATTCGTTCCGCAAGGCGGCCTCGTCGCCTGCGGGCAGGGGCCGACCGGCCTTGCGGGCCTCGTGGAATCCCCGGAGCCGCAGGGCGAGGTCGCCCATGCGCCCGTAGAGTTCGGGGAGGCTCTTGGGGCGCTTCGCGCGGGCGAGGTTGGGGGAAAGGCTCACTGCCCGCCTCCGGGTCGGGCAGGCGGGGCCTCGTCGTGGAGGACAGGGACTTCTGGCTTAGGGAGGGCCATACCCGAACAGGACAAGCCGGGAGGGGCCGGTTTTTCCCGCCGAAGCCTTTACCCCTGCCGCCCGGACCCGATGCCCCCTCGCGGAGATCGGGCGGGCGTTAAGGTCTTAAGGAGGCGCCCGCCTTCGCGACGGCGTTCCGTTCACCCACGGGGAGGGAATCGGCTTGGGTGGCGGTTCGGCTGAAGACGGGTCCGACGCGGAAGAGACCGCCGACCGAGTAAAGACGGGCTAGACTTGGGTCCGTGGACTTAAAGGAGCGCTCGACCCAAATCGTGTTTTGGGTCGGGGTCGCCTATGCGGCGAGCGTTCTCGCCAGACGCCGCACCCGCTACAAGGCGACGCGCACGGAATGCGTCCTGATCGTCACGCTTCTCGTCGCCGCCGCCATCCTGATCCCCATCTTCCTGTCCGCCGTGGCCGTCACCGGGTATGGGCGATCGGTCGGGGCTATGGGCGTGGAATAGGGGCATCTTTAGCATCCGCCGATCCTCAAGCGGCTTCGTACACTCCGAAATCGGCGTAGAGCAAAGCCGCCCGGGCGTTTCGGACGTTTAGACTTGGCTGTTCACACGGCAGTAGCTACCGGGCGAAGACCGCCATGGCTCAAGGAAGGCCAGGTCCCGAAGACCTCGCGACGAACGCCTTTCGGGCGTTCCAAGCGGCGATCGGCGGTAGCCCGGAAGATCGGCCGTCGTTCCTTAAAGCGTTGCGGAGGTCCCAGGTTCGACTCCCCGCCTCCTACGAACCGAAAGGAGACGGGGAATCGTTCAGGGCGTAAGAACACCGCAACGCGCGGTTAACGCGACCGGTTTGCGCTCGTTTCGAACTGATAAACTGCCTTTCCATCCTTATGGGTCGCTGGGTTCTGATTGGATTAGGAGCGTTCATCCTTGGCACCGCCGCGCTTTGGTCTATGGGTCGGACCAAGCCGAGGTGGCGAGACATCCCCAAAGAGCGCGACCCGCGGATCGTGGGTCGCTGGTGGGCGAAGAATCTGATCGAACGGTCTCGGGATAGGAGGGGCGAAGAAGAACGGATCGACTATGTGTTCCGAGCCGACGGGACGGGCGACTTCAGGCGTCCGGATCGGGGCACTACCCCTCTCACCTGGGGCACCCAGGACGGAACCCTCTACGTCCGGTTCCTCGCAGTCGATTTCTGGCCCCTCTCGAAACATCCGTACAAAGTGACAAACGGCGGTCTCAAGCTTGAGATTTCAGGCGTGACGAAGTACTATCGCCCGCTAAGAAGTGCGTTGCACCGTCATTAAGGCGTGCGATCGGTCGTCTATCTTTTTGCTCAAGAGCTTCTCACAAAACGCCGTCTTACCCCACCCCTGCCCCTCCACCGGGAAGGCGACTCCAAAGGACTCAGGCAGAGCGGTCTTTTCGTCGCCTTCTTCGGCGGACCCTCCACGGGGAGGGAGGCGGCTTGGATAGAGGTACGGCCAAGAGGTGGCTCCTCAGGGGTGCGCCCGCGAGGCCGCCGAGATGAGCGTCAAGGCCGAAGATGCGTCCGACGCGGAACAGGCCGAAAGACGGCCTATAGGCACACCAAGAAAAGACGTGGGCTAGGGATTAGCGTGGCCGGATTCTTTTGGCCTTGGTGGCGAGGAAAAAGCCTGGTGCAATTAAGGCGACCAATGCGACCAGAAAACCCACGGGTCCGAGCGCGCCACCAAGGACCACGAGTCCCACGACTCCGAGGACGAGCAAAACTCCCGACGCGTCCCTCATCGTCGTGTACCTTCGGTAGTCATCGCCATCGGCCATGTCCCATCTTAGACATAAGCCGTGGATAGGCCGGTTCTCATCTAATTGCCATCCATTAATCGATTGGCTCTAGATCGAGGCGTGTGGTTTGTCGTCTATCTTTTTGCCAAGGAAAAGCAGATGAGGGTCGACGAGGTCGCGGTGCGGACGCAGATCCTGCGGGGGGTGGAGCTCCTGGCCAAGCGGGTGCCCTCCGACGCCGACGTGCGGGGGCTCTACGACGTGGTGCAGGACCTCCAAACCTCGGGAGCGTTCGGCCCTGCGAACCACGACGCCGCCCTGCGGAACGAGGCGGAGGCCCGCGCCCTGCGTCGTCTCGGCGAGGCCTTAGACGGGGTTCGGCAGGCGGTCGGGCGAAGCCTCGACGACGCGCCGTCGGCGCACGTCCGGCATCCCCTCTGGGGCGAGGTCTCTAAAGCGGCGCGGGCCGCCCTGGCCGCGATGACGGACGGCACGATGGAATGGTGGCGTTTCCGCGATCCCGGTTAGATCGTCGAGGAGGCGGGCCGATTTCCGTAACGCGTTGCAGACGTCGTTCGTTTGAAAGGCGGCGATGTCTCTTCGATTAGTCCTTCCGTTCGCCCTCTTGGGGTTGGCGTGTCCGTCGTTCGCCCAGCTGGAGGCCTCCTTGAGCCAAAAGAAGGACGGGGCTTTTCTGCTCACCCTCTCGAACGTGTCCGAAATTCGCGCATCGCCGTGTCGACCTACGCGACGGCTTACGAGGTCGTGGTGAAGGACGCGAAGGGCAAGGCCTACGGATCGTACGACCGGTACGTGAACGGAGGCGAGCGCGACGGATGGTTCTACAATCCGCCGCAGCTGCTCGTTGCCTGGGCGGCGGACTGGGTCCTGTTGCCGCCCGGGTCCGCGATCTCGTTCCCCATCTACGCCTACGATCTTGGAGGGCCCCTCCGGGCGCTTCCGGCGAAGGGAACCGCCACCGTGAAGTACTGGCCCGAGATGGTCTCCTACGATGGAAGACCGGATTGGCTCGAGGGCCATCCGAGCTACCTCGTCGAGTTTCCGACCGTGAAGCCGATCAAGCTGAGGAAGGTCCCCTGATGCTGACGGACGCTCTCGGCGAGAGCCGTCCTCTTCGCACCCACCGAGATTCGCGATGATCGTTCCCCTTCTGTCTTTGGCCGTTCTCCAGACCCCGCCGCAGGCGTATACGCTCGGCCCGTTCGATCCCCGGATCCCCGCCGCGATCCGGTCGGTCCCTTGGCGCGTCGACGCGGAGCAGTCGCTGATGTTCGCGTGGACGAAGGACGAGCTTCGGCTCGCGGGCGTGGACGAGAAGTTTGTCGAGGACAAGGCCCGGGGCCGGGAAAGGGCGGTCGAGCGGATCGCCTGGGTGCGGGACTTCCGCAAGGACGCGCCGCCCCCACCCGCCGGGGGCATCCCGCCGTTGGACGACCCGTTAGTCCGTCGGATCGAGGTCGCGGTGGCCCGCTCCCGGGCGTTGGCCCCGACGTCCCTGGCGGTTCTAATTTCGGCAACGGGCAAGGACGATTGGCGCATTACGGCTCGGTCGTACCGAGGCGGCGACGTAAGCGGGGGGTCGCAGCTGTATTTTTTCAGTAATAAGGATTCCATCCGGAACAGCCGCCGCCTCCATGCCTCCCGCCTCACCGGTCTCGCCCTCCTTCCCTTACCGAATGAGGTCCTGCCGCTCGGCTCGATCCCGGGAGAAGCGGTATTGATCCCGCCGTCGGCCACCAAGCGCACGGATAGGGAGCCCGCCGGACAGTAGCCGGACCCTCCGGGGCTTGGGTCGCGTTGGACGCCGACCTTCTTGTCGTTGCCCCAAGGGGAACCGGCTTCGTCGTGCTCGGAAATCCATCCGAGGCACAATGGGGCATGCGGAGCCCCTCTCCCAACCCGCAACGACACGTCCTCGTCGTGGAACACCAGCCCCACATCCAACTTCTGGCGACCATCAATCTCGAACGCGCGGGCTACGCGACCTCGACCGCCGCGAACGGTCAGGAGGCGTTGGAGAGGCTTCGCCAAGGCTCGCCGGTCGATTTCGTCGTTACCGGCGACGTGATGATGCCCGTCATGGACGGCTTACAGTTGCTGAAGACGATGCGCAGCGATCCCGCGTTCGCCGCCATCCCGGCGATCGTCTTGGTCTCGATGATCCGCAACGACATCCCCGACGCCCACGAGCGGATAAAGGCGTTCTTCGACGAACGGTACGCTCCCTGCGGCTACGTCGTTAAGCCCTTCAACCCGGCAGAATTGGTGCGGCTCGTCGGCTCGATGCTGGAAGAAAGGCCTTAGGCGTTAAGCGTTAAGTCTTAATGCCTAACGCCTAACGCCTAACGGAAATACCCCTCCCGTTCGGCGTAGGCGCGGAGCTTTTCGCGCAGAAGGGCGCGGCCCCGGGCAAGGCGGCTGCGGACGGTGCCGATGGGGACCTCCTCGCGGCGGGCGCACTCGGTGTAGCCCACGTTCTGCACGTCGATAAGGGTGACCGTGCGGGCGAACACCGCCGGGATCTCGGCGAGGGCCTGGTGGACCTCGTCGCCCAGGGAGGCCGCCACGAGGTTCCCTTCCGCGCTCTCGGCGTCGTCGTCGATGAGGCGGTCGACCTTCTCGGGGTTCAGCGTGACCGCCGGGCGGCGGCGGGAGGCGTGGTAGCGGTTGACGTGGAGGTTGGCGACGATCCGCAGCATCCAGCCGCGGAAGTTCGTGCCCTCGAAGCGAGGGTAGGCGAGGTGGGCGCGGGCGATCGCCTCCTGGGCGAGGTCCTCGGCGTCGTCGCGGGACCGGGTGAGCCGCAGGGCGAGGCCGACGATCGACTCGCGGTGGCGGGCCACCTGGCGTTCGAAGCCGTCGTCCCAGATCGCGGCCGCCTCCGGCGAGGACGGCCCCCCTAAAGGGGGGCCGTCCTCGCGGAGCAGGGCGTCGGCGGAAGGGTTGAACGAGGAATTCAGCATGGGTTTTCGGGAATCGGGGTCGGGCAGGCAGGGGAGCGGGCGCGCCGCGAAAAGGGGTTTCCCGCGGGCGTCGGTGGGGGAAGGTTTTAGGGGGAGGGCGAAGGCTTAGGGCGGCGGGCGGCCGCCGCGGCGAAGAGAGATGGAGCGGACAGGGGTCCCTCCCCCCTGGGGGAGGGCAGGGTGGGGGTACGGCAGCGTTTCGAAAAGCGAGTGGTCGCGGCAGGGGGCGGAAGGCCGTCGCACCCCACCCCTACCCCTCCACCGGGAAGGCGACTCCAAAGGACTCGGGCAAAGCGGTCTTTTCGTCGCCTTCTTCGGCGGACCCTCCAAGGGGAGGGACCGGCGTGGATGAGCAGGGCAAGCCCTGCCGCTACGGGGGGCATGGCGCTCTCGCGAAGGCTGGCGCCTCCGGCTACACGCTTCGCGTTCCCTCAACAGAGAGGCCGCCGCGAAGGGGCCCGCGGCGCCACTCATTCCAAGCCTCCCGCGAGTCGGTAGGCGAGGGGGCCGCCGCGGGGCGGATGCACCAGGCGCACCGGGCCGCCGGGACGGCCCGCGCGGGCGGGGGCGAGGGTCGACTGGACGACGTTCGCGGAGAGGCCGGTCGCCGCCCGAAGCTGGGAGACGGTCCAGAGTTCCGCCGGGTCGCTCGCCATCGCGCGCAGGAGCTGTTGCAGCGCATTGTCCGTCGCCCCCGTCCGGCGCGACCACTCCACCACGATCGAGCCGGGCACGCCGGGGTCGGCGCACCGCAGGTCGAACGGGATGGGCGGCCACGGCCCGAGGTCCTTGGCGAACCCATACTCGAACTGCCGGTCGCCGGTGGTCTTTTCGTCCCACCGGACCCAGGTCAGCACGTCGAGGTCGCCGTCGATCGCCGACGCGCCGCGCAGGTCGCCCGCCTTGTTGGCGTGGTGGACGAGCAGCGACGCGCAGCCGAGGGCGGCGCGGGCCTTCGCCAGGGCGGCGAGGGCCTGGCTCATCTCCGAATTGGAGTTCTCCTCCGCCCCCAGGGTCGACTTCGCGAAGGTGTCGAGCACCACCACGTCGAGCCCGGCGGCATCCTCCTGCAGCTCCGCGACGAGCCGGGAGACGTGCTCCTCGGCGTTCCGGTCGAAAAGCTGCGGAAGCTGCGGGAAGAAGAACAGGTTCTCCTCCAGGTCCGCCTCCGAGACGCCCAGGTCGCGATTGGCCGCCTCCAGCCGCGTGTGCAGCGAGCCCAGCCCTTCCGTGGTGAAGTAGCCCACCCGGAGGGGCCGCGCGACGGGAAAGCGGCCCGCCGCGAAGTCCCGTCCCCCGACCATGCAGAGGATGAGGTTCAGGACGACGGCGGTCTTGCCGCCTTTGCGCACCCCGGCGATCATCGCGGAGTCGCCCTCGCCGAGCAGGTTCCCCACCAGCATCGGCTTGGGCGGCCGGTCGCGAAGCTCGCGCCAGGGCATGCGCCGGAAGACGCGCGCCTTTTCTTCCCGAATCTCTTCGGGTTCGGAAGCCGCGAGCGGCGTTCCGTAGCCCCGAAGGGCGAGGTCCCGGGCGGCGGCGCGCTGCCGCTCGGTCTCGGTTCCGGCGTAGTTCAGGGCGGCAAAGGCCCGGAACTTGCCGTACTTTTGGGGCGTGGGCTCCAGGGGCGCGGCGTTCGTACTGAACACCACGAGGAACTCCACGCCGCCGCGGCCCGCCAGGGTGGTGGCCGACGCTCCCGCGCCCGGCTCCTTGCCGGGGCGGACCCACGAC